>JAVTVY010003756.1:0-42161 GCA_036873755.1 Hanleya hanleyi | reverse complement strand
GACCTTAGCTTTAATCTTTAAATAATGTATAGCAAATAATAGAATTTGACCTTGATAAAATAGGCCAAGTTCAGTCATTTTCAATAAGCTTCTGACCTTTCACCAGATGCATAAGTGGTATGAATTTCAATGCCTGGCTCAACCCTCACAATTGGCCACAGCATTCAGCAATTGCCGAGGTAATCCATTCACTTCAGCAATTTTTAACATGGTGCTAAATGGGAGTTATTTTGATGCCATGTGATGTTTTCTGAATTGTGAGAGATGCTGGCTATAATCCTTCTTGAGAAACCGTGTCCACAGACAGACAGACAGACAGACAGACAGATGAAGCAACGATGACAATACCATTCTGGCACATTTGCCCGAGGGGTAACAAGGCCAGATAAGTGATGCAGATTTCATTTGTGAAATCGACCAGGCTTGAGATACCAACTTTTCTAAAGCTACTAGTTAGTAGACAAAATACTACTAATAAAACCAAAAGAAGTAAATAAGCTGATAGTTCCAACATTAACCCATGAAGAACATAAAAGACAAAATATGATCTTTGCCTTTCACATTTAAGCAGTGAATCACAGATTTGACAGACATAATGTGCAATGGTATGAATATACAGTGAACCCTCATTATAATGAAATTCATTACATATTGTCATTCCAATTTGGTCTTCTTTGAGCATGTTGAGATCAGTTAAACTAAAGTACATGTATGCCAATGATACATGTGGCTCGCCGACACCATATCAAAAGCATAAATTAAAATCTGATTTCATCATCCTTTTATTTGACAGGTTGCTCCTCTGTGGCGTTGCAATGCAGTCTAGGAGTCGCTTATTGTGAAGTTGAAAGGAAATTTACACTATAAAGAAATGAGTCTGGAAGAGTACAGTTCTCAAGTTCTGTCGATTTGACATAATGTTTCAAAATTCTTGGGACAGTCTCCGGCTGAGAATCTCTACTCTCAAATAGCAGATTATCCACACTGTGACAGTCTCCGGCTGAGAATCTCAACTCTCAAATAGCAGATCATCCACACTGCGATGGCATTGGTTTTGTGCTTGGATTATTCACCACCATGAGAACAAGTGTACTGTAGCATGGGTTATTCTGTGAAGAAACATATATATCATATCAACATGCAATTAATACAATTTCTCACATATCTTGTATGGATTTAGAGAAGGAATTCACCAATTTAGATCCTTCATTCTTAGCAGTTAGGACGAACTTATTAACACTGCGGCCTACATTGGAGAGAGTGAGAGAATTGAAATCCGTTAGGTGGAATCTAGTTTACATAATAGAACCTAATAATAATTACAAGATAACATGTTTTATTTCAGCATGTCTCGAGATTACTTGACTTTATGAAAGTGCAGATTATTTACCTGTAAATTTCCAAATAAAATTTTGGAGTCACCGATTTTCAGCTACCAGCACCAAGATCTCCATACTACAAGGCATCGTCGACTGACAGATCAAGTGATGCAATATTTACTTCTACCTGCAAATGGAATAAAACTTTGAAACTGCTTGAAAGTAATTTCAGTTGTATGTCCTCATTTGTCCTTATGATGAGCACCCATTAATTGAATCAATCTACTAACTTTCAATCACCACCAAAGTTTGCTACGAATTCTGATCAGTCACTCTAATAAACTGTATCACCTCTTAAAGTGTAACTGTGGTACTTCTGTAAGTTTACATCAGATTCAAGATAATCTTTCAAATTATTGAATTTATACCCTGTTTCTTGTTTTACGACTTAATGTTATTGTAGTGCATAGCGCCACAAGCATACTGGAACTTGCGACGTTATTATGGAACGACTATCCATCTCTGACACAACGCAACATTGTTAATCTGTTCCATTCTCTGCACTGCCTCGACATCAAGCAGACTGTGCATGAGGACGCTCAATTTATGACGTCAAAAAGGGGCAGTGAAGATTTCTCCCACTGTAGAAAGTTGCCTTTGAACCCTCTGAGCCATAAAATGACAGAATGTTGAGAAAAACGTTTTATTATTCACATCGTTAACTATGAGGTGCACTTGCACAAGTACCACAGTTACACTTTAATGTAGGAGAAACTGCGATCAGCCTTCTGCTTCTGGTCAGCTGCATATTGTACTGAACCATGAGTATTGATCAACACTTTCAGCAAAGTTATTTCCCTTGACAAAGGCAGGAGTTCACTAAAAATTCACATTTCAAATCAAATTTAACAAGAGCCTGTAGGGCTTCAAAACATGCCCACACACTTGACCAGAATTAATATTTGCAATCTCAAATGAGAAGGGCATAAAGTAAATTGTAGACTCACAGATTTATGCCTACAAGATCAAGGTACCGGTAGTGATATACCCGAGGTTTGTCATGATCCAGATTATTTTTCATCACATTGATCTACTTGAACATTTTAACCTCAAAATGAAAAGGGTTCCTATTTGCCCCATGTCTAAGGATAGGTGTATAACGAGAGCAACTGGACAATTCTGTGCTTCAGTGATTAGTATGTTAAGAGGTAGGTACATTAATTTTAAACACAATGATAATGTGCACAGTAATTCAGCACTTCAAATATGACCGACAGTAATGTCAAGGACAAATAGCTTAACTTGCTTTTCACATCTCATACTTTAGCAAGCATTTATAATCCAAACCCCCTAGCCTGGCCTATGTGATCATTACCTAAGTGAAGAAAGTGTCAGAAATGCAAAAGTAGCACAAGTTGTCTTGAAGAAGGCAAGAGCAGACAAGACTGCTTGATAAAACATGATCTGTATTGTCTGAGATCTGTGACAGGTCATAGAGAAATCTGCAACAAAACAGATGAACAGCAGATATACGATCTGCATATTCTGGGGTCTGTGACAGGTCAAAGAGAAATCTGAAACCAAACAGTAGATATGATCTGCATAGTCTGGGATCTGTGACTGACCATGGAGAAATCTGAAGCCCAACAGATGAAACAGTAGATAAATGATCTGCTGAAGCCAAACAGATGAAACAGTAGATAAACGATCTGCATAGTCTGTGATGTGTGACAGGACATACAGAAATCTGAAACCAAACAGATGAAAAAGTAGATACAATGGGATCTGTGACTGTTTGGGATATGTGACAGGTCAGAGAGAAATCTGAAACCAGAGAGACGAAACAGTAGATATGATCTGCTTTGTCTGGGTTCTGTGACAGTCCATAGAGAAATCTGAAATCAAAGAGATGTAACATTAGACATGATCTGCAATATCTTGGATCTGTGACAGGTCAAAAAGAAATCTGAAACCAACAGAAGAAACAGTACATATGGTCTGCAATGTCTGGGTACTATAACCAGTCACAGAGAAATCTGAAACCAAAGAGATGAAACAGTAGATATCATCTGCAAAATCTGGGTACTGTGACAGGTCCTAGGGAAATCTGAAATCAAAGAGATGTAACATTAGATATGATCTGCAATATCTTGGATCTGTGACAGGTCAAAAAGAAATCTGAAACCAACAGAAGAAACAGTACATATGGTCTGCAATGTCTGGGTACTATAACCAGTCACAGAGAAATCTGAAACCAAAGAGATGAAACAGTAGATATCATCTGCAAAGTCTGGGTACTGTGACAGGTCCTAGGGAAATCTGAAATCAAAGAGATGTAACATTAGATATGATCTGCAATATCTTGGATCTGTGACAGGTCAAAAAGAAATCTGAAACCAACAGAAGAAACAGTACATATGGTCTGCAATGTCTGGGTACTATAACCAGTCACAGAGAAATCTGAAACCAAAGAGATGAAACAGTAGATATCATCTGCAAAGTCTGGGTACTGTGACAGGTCCTAGGGAAATCTGAAATCAAAGAGATGTAACATTAGATATGATCTGCAATATCTTGGATCTGTGACAGGTCATAGGCAAATCTGAAACAAACAGATGAAGCAGTAGATATGATCTGCATTGTCTGGGCACTGTGACAGGTCAAAAGGTCAACAGTCAAGTAATCACTCGGCTTGAAGATCAGGAATATGAGAATTTATCAGCAGTATATATCAATTCAGGGCTGTGGAATGTGACCAAACTTCATGTATACCGTCATAGCAAACATATTCATTTTGAGATGTGATCCCTCCAGTTCTAGAATATGCATTCTGTCTTTCGGATATTCCGAGCTCCTGTTGATTCTAAGGTCAAAAGTTCAACAGTTGCTGTATTCCTAAACAAGCCAGTGCTCTATTTTGGGAAAGCTAATTGTTTCATTACAAAATTAATGTGTTTGTTTTGCTGGCGCATATTGAAGCCAATTTTGTCTCTTGTTATAGTGCTGTCTTTACTGATGATACTTCACCCAGTCACATTGATCTATCCTCCTAATGCTGAGCATCAATGAAGGAAGCAACAAGTTCCAATTTTTAAGTGTTAGATATGACTCGACCAGAGACTGGTCATAGGACCTCCCACTTGTGAGGCGGATGCTCTAACCACTAGACCATTGCAATGCAGTGAAATGAAGAGGCTGTTACTTTTATGGGCATTGTAGGCGGTACAGACTCAAATATGAAGAGAACTCACTGAGGTCGACTTACAATGGCTGCAAAACATGTACAGAGAAAAGTAACATTTAGCATTCAGATTTATTTCCTTTTTTATACGCCTGCCAAAAGGCGGACGTATTATGTGATGGCGGTTTCCGTCCGTCTGTCCGTGTGTCCGTCCCCCGTGTCCGGTCTATATCTGGGACAGTTTTCCATCTACAGTTCTAATTTTTGGTGAGTGGATACCCTACGGGGAGACGATGTGTCGCATACCAAAATGAAGGTCAAGGTCAGAGGTCAAAGGTCACTGGCCTAAAAAACGGGAAATCACTGAAGTGTTCGTGTCCGGTCTATATCTTTTCTATCCACAGTTGCAATTTTTTGTGAGTGGATACGCTAGGTAGAGACGATGTGTCGCGTACCAAAATTGAGGTCGAGGTCAGAGGTCAAAGGTCACTGTTGCCTAAAATCAGGAAATCATTTATCATTGACAGTTTTCTATCTACAGTTCTAATTTTTGATGAGTGGATGCCCTAGGGGAGAACGATGTGTTGCATACGAAATGTAGGTCGAGGTCAGAGGTCAAAGGTCAGTGTGACGGAAAAATCAGGAAATCATTAAAAATTTCTAATTTTTATGAGTGGATTCAAAAGGGGGAAACGAGGTGTCGCATACCAAAATATAGGTCAAGGTCGAAGGTCAAAGGTCACTGACCCCAAAATCAGGAAATTATTAAAAATAAGTTTTTTTGTGCCAGTAGATGCATGAGGGGGACACGATGTGTCACATACCAAAATGTAGGTCAAGACCGAAGGTCAAGGTCACTGTGACCCCCAAAATCATGAAATTGTTAAAAATCATGATTTTTTTGTGTCCATTGATACACATCCTCACGAGCCAGTTTATCGATCGATCTGTTAGGATCGATACACTGGCTTGGTTAGTTACCCATATGAGTTCTGGATATAAATAGATCAAGAGGTTTCCTCTAAATCAACCCAATCAGTGAACGCGCTAAGCCAGTTGATTAGGCCAATCCGCTGCTAGGTATGAGATATGACAGGATTGAATTTTGTTGCGGACTCAACTGCTTTGATGTCAAGTTGAAATCAACATCGGAAGTCAAAGCAAAAACCGCAAGCTTGGGATACCGACATGCTTATTCAAAACAAGCGCGGTGGATGAAATGTACGAGATTGTATAATGGAGGCGTCGACTCAAGAACTCATTCGAAAGACCAAAAATGTCCAGGTAAACCCTCTCCAAGGATTTAGGATTTACCTGGACTTGTGAAGATGATTAAGATATTGAGGGAAGACAATGTGTCCTGTACCAAAATGTAGGTCAAGATTAAAGGTCAAGGTCACTGTGACCCAAAAATTTTAGATCCTTAAAAATAACCTTCTTGTGCCAGTAGATACATTAGAGGGACATGATGTGTTACTAGTTCACTGTGACCCCAAACTCAAGAAATCATTAAAAGTCACATTTTCATATACCTGTCGAAGACGAGATCATGTAATGCGATGTTGCATTCTGTCCACTCACCCATTAACTACTTTGTCCATGCGATATCTCTAGTTTCAAGGTATGGATTGATACCAAACTTTGGGTATAGCTTACTCGCATTGCAAAGAGAGATCAATTTGTCAAAAGTCAAGTTTAGCTGCCTTTATGTGTTAGGTTGGAATATTCAGACTTGTCTCCCCTACATGTATATGGCATTTGTCCTGTGGAGTTGTCTCATGTTTGATACATGTAAGAAATGGCTACATTTACTTAAATTGTTGTGAAATAAAAACCGTACATTTACTAATTTAATGGGGAGAGGGGTCCTTTATGAACTTTATACCTGTTTATTAACTCAAGAACAAAGGTTTACTTCATCACTTTCTTCACATCCTTCTACCTTCATGGAAAATTTTCTCGCCTGAAAGGAATCCATTTGAAAGAAAACTACTATTTTCTTGTGTTTGACTATTGTCGATTTCAGTGTGGGAGATGTGAGCTCTCGACTCTTGTTTCAAGGTCACCTAGTTACCAAGAGTTCAGCCCATTTTAGTTTACCATTCAATATAAGATGTGATGTAACATTCTCAGAAGCATAAAATCGTAGACCTTTCTCTGGATTGCTAGCTACCAATTCGGATCAAGGCCATTAACAATCTAGAAATTCAGACCAGTGTAATTCCAGATATACGGGCGTATATTGAAGCCCCTTGGGCTCTTGTTTTACATAGAATCATGAGTGAGAAGATTATTTTAGTGTTACTCAAGCACCATACAGCCTGCATGGTCACACTTTCATCTCCTGGTCATCAACCTCATATATTCTGAAAGATTAAATGATCATAGACTGGTAGAGTTAAAGATCTCATCAGTCCTAAAGAATAACTTTTTTGACAAACTGATGATCTAATACAGATTTAAACTACATTTAGATGATAGATTACACTTGTCTCAATGATGAAATCCACCATGAAAATATATTCTTGCTATTCTCCCCTGACTGATGAGGATCTGGAATTGAGATCGCTGATGGATTTTCAGGAAAGGTTTCCTTGTTTCTTCTTGCACAGAAAAATATGAGGGAACAGCAAGATAAATCTTCTTAGTTCAGCAGTTTTGAGAACGATAAATTTAAATTTCATTTATTTTTGCAGTCCATGTACAAGTTCTACTCACAGACATAATGGTTAACACTATCAGAATACCCACCATGAAGCTCACAAGTGTCTTCAACCTGAGAATGCACTGAACCTGCAAGAAAATGATATTTATTTAAGGCAACAGTATCTCTTTCTAGATTCAAGGCATGAAATGTTCAGAATTTCAGTCCTGGTCGAGACTGTTTACTACTCAATTTTATGTGAGATCCAAATAATATATTCACAAATTAGTAAGCATGGTAAGTAGGCCTACTGGACAATTGCCATGGCAGATTAACTTTAGGCCATCCATAATAATAGTTGTAACTAAGGTTCAATAATAGACATTAATCTGATGTCATCACTGCACTGCATTGTGGGAATCAGAAGTATAAATTAACCATCTTTGGACTACACAGGTGGAAACTGTAATTCAGTTGGCATGGATACACAATGCATCATGGGATAGAAAGAAGGATAAAATGTCATCAGGTTTTCTGGATATTGGTGAGTACATGTAGGTAGGTTGGAAGGCGTTTTTATTTTATTTTATAATTTATCATTATCAAATGTGATTTTGACAAAACATTTATAAAACAAGATTTGAAATTGGTTATAGGTTATGCATATGTAGATTTATTGGTATCTACTTATTTATAACTGAAAAAGTCATCATAACATTAATTTTTGAAAATTTTAAACAGATCACTACTGGAATCCTTTATATTTCAAATAATAAAAAAAAGCGGCTACCCAAAAATTGCTAAATATTTTTTGTAGGATGGTTACATCAAACACAGATCTTATATAACAATGTCCCTACTCTGGTGAAGATGTAATCAGATCTACATATTGCCAGTTCATGGCATAACTAAAAATTTGCTTGTGACATTGTCCAGACATGCCTTATTTTATTTCTTGTTCTCAGTGACTGGATCATCTGTCAGAATATTTCCAACATTATGTTTCTGACCAGATTGCATTATCCTGGGTGGCAGGTCATGACAGTCATTACAGGAACTCATTCGTGATATTTGTGACATTATGCTTATGTATTTGGATATAGACTGGTTGCCTCCCCTGTATATCCGCACAGAAGACAGGTTCATGATCAGCATCGTTGATTCAAAATTCTGTCTGGATATAGACTCATTCTACACATTTCAGAATGTATCGTGTCCCAATAAACACTCCTGACCTGGAGAATGAACAGGCAGCGAAACAAATGCTGGCATAACCGGTCTACTGTATGGGCATACAGGGGAGGTAACCCCTGTATGGGCATACAGGGGGGTAACCCTGATTTGGATTCTCCATTCTCGGGACAGATGTCTGTCTTGCCTAATATACGCTAGGAGATTATACGAGAAGTTCAGTTGTTTGCTTTTCTTCTAATTTGATGGCTCACGTACACCAGAAGGGCATGATATCACTATATATATTGTTTGCTATTTTCTTCTGTTGCACACATAAAAATCTCCAAATCCATAATCTATCAGTATCAGGTCTCTTCAAAATGTACATGTAGACATTTGCTGATTGAAATGGGTTATGTTCACCCTACTGAATCGACGAGTATGATTATAGGTGAAAACCGCCGGTCACGTGTCAAATCACAGTCAATGGTAGGTTTTTCGGTGCTTTCGTTATCAAGTGTGGGCGTGTGTCTGACCGGACGACAGTCACCACAGCCGAAAATGAACGATTTTCAGCATATCGATGACAGGTATGGTTACTGGTGTCCAGTCATTTTTTGAAGGAGAGATATCGTACTATATTGTCACCAAATGTAGGGTTATTACTATTTCAAGTTAACAAAAATTTTAAACATTTTTGCGGCGAAAGGTGTTTTTAGGTGTTGGTAGACAGTCCATGGTAGGTATTAGCATCGAATTATAGTGTGAGGAAATGAGCACAAAATGAACACGTGGGAACTTAATATCTGCCTCATGTATCACTGACTCATTCATCTCTCGATTCCTTCCACTTGTGTGTGTTTAAGAGGAATATGAACCATTAATAGTTTATTCTCTGTCTGTCTCATATTACGACAGTCCATTGTATCATCATCGGATCGATCGACAGTCCATGGTAGGTCAAAATACGGTCAGTCCGAACTGACGTGAACCGTGTAACCTTGGCCAATGATTCGCCAAATGGACTGTTGCCAGGATAAATGGTAGCTTCATGATAACATTGCAGCTGTTATGCGGCTTCAATGTGAAGTGATCCAACCTACAGTTCATGGTCGCATGACAAATGGACTGGTGCATTCACCTATAATCATACTCGTCGATTCAGTAGGGTGATGTTTACACAATATATAAACAACTCCTCTTTACATGCTTAATTCACACATCTCAGTAGTGCAGCTGCCCATGCATATTCTCCATTTGGTCAGCATACAAGTACAATTCGATTCTGAAAGTAAACAGAAATATTTTAGATAAATTGGGAAACTGGTAATAAGTACATGTATTCCTTTCCTTTGAAATAATACCAGATTTTAAAATAAAGAAAAAACTTTCTTTTTCAGTCAGAATAGCAATCATCTTATAATATTGCTCAACAATGTTCAAGCAAGAAATTTCCAGTAATAGAATGATTGAATTAAATGCCTTTTCAATCAAAATAGCAATCATTTCATACCATCATGACTATTGCTGATCAACAATGTTCAAGCACTAAATTTCAGATATAAATGGTATGATATAACTGAACTGATATGTAACTAAATTCCATAAAATTTGAATACAGGAAATATATGGCAATCTAGGAACATAAATCCATATTCTACATTTGGCTAAAGATATAAAAGTCCCTTTCATGAACTTAATACATATGTACCGATACTGAAACCTATAATTATTAGTCTCTGTAGGCCTGCATAAAATCCACCTTTTGCACTTCAAATTCTTAGACAAAGGATTCACGCCAACAGGTACACTGATGCGTGACTCCCGCATAAATTTGTGGTTCACATTAGTCCTCTATTCTTATGGCTTCATTTTTTATCAGTGGTATATGAATGGACTATTTTTGACTTGCAGTTGCAAAAGGTATCCTCAATGTATTAAATCATAATGGTCATAATACATTTCTTGGAATGGATATTTGATGCATATTTACAATATTTACACCATCAATAGTTAAAAATCTGCCCTATGCTGTAGATAACGAATTACAAATGTACGCCGGGAGTCGTGCAGGTGCGAATCTATCCTACCTATATGTATCAAAGTGTAAACTTTTTATATGATTAGTAAAATAGCATCATCAGCATGGTGGACGAAGTTTTGTCTTGCAGTGAAGTCACCAGCCTACATCCATGTCATTACTATAGGCATGGTTCAGCTACATGTAACTTCTTTTAGGAAGGGGGTTGGGTGTACTTCGACTTTGGTCATTTTTGGGGAACTTTTTCAGGAAACAAAATTATATAAAATATATCTTTTTAATATCTGAAAATAGTAAGGGGTGGAGGGGGGGGGGGGGGTATGTCCAGAGAGGAATATATCAACAAGGAATATGTCCAGGAAGGAATATGGAGAGGGAGAGAATAATGGGGGGGGGGGGATGTCATTCAAGCATCAGACTTGCGCTGAAAACGTGTGAATCTCCGGCTGCTAAGCTCGACGTTAGGACGAGTTGTGTGTGCATGGGCGGGGAGGGGAGGGGGTACAAATTATACAATGGCTGACAGCCTTTCTTCTATTATTTGGATGTTGGCTTACGCTTAAACCGACTCTCTGCTATAAATTTTAGAGTGATGGAATTATTTACCTGGTCCTGCCTGTCATAGCGGGTGGAATATTCGCCGTATACGGAAAATCGGCACAGGCAGGTGCTTCTTGATGTTGTTGTTGTGCCGATTGCGTTCGTTATCTGTTCCCGAGTTTCAATGCCTTTGACTTTGTAGATCGGGATGTTCTCTCTTTTGGATTGTTGAGCTTGATATCTCGAGCGCATGGCTCAAGTCTTTGAATCAGCATACCCAGAACCGACATCGGACTTCCAAAATATGAAATAAATCGGTTTGACTGAGCTGAAGATATGGTGAGTGTTTTTTTCTGTCAGCCAGTTCAAGGGCCGTAACTCGTAATTCACTCCATCCCCAAAAAAATCTCAATTTGAAAGCGGACGCGCACGTAACTCCAAACTGACGACCTTCTTTACCTCCGATTAACAAAGAGTTCTTTTTATTTTCCTAAATTTTTAATGTTACAATATTTGTCCATTTTAAAATGGTACAATGATGGTACAATATACCTAGGATGGCTATTCTTACCCTCAAACAAACGAGAGCCAATGTAGGACCGACATTGGAACAATCCAAACCGTATACATTATGGACCGACAGCCGTCGCCAATGATGTACCAATATATAATGTTACATCGTCGGCAACATCAAATGGTACCATGATGGTCCAACATAAATTGTTACATTGCTGTAACACTCAGTGGTACACGAATGTTCCACTTTATATCGGTGTCATATAGTGGGGAAAACGCGTGTGTACTAAGGATTCCCCTTTTGGATTTGAGAGAAAAATCCGAGAGCGGGAATTATTCTGGATGCTAGAACTTGGGTCAGTGTTTCCGTTTGGTTTAAATGATAATGTCAGTGGGTTCGGCAATGCTACAAACCGCCGTTCAAATATATCCAACATTACCCAACTATTTAAACCCCATCAACGGAGACATCGCAGCCATGGTTGGCGAAAGTTTAATAGTTCGATGATTCACGATCATATCACTTTAAATTACTTAGTGGGTTTAACTAACACACCCAATAGTATACATAGCTTACGTACAGTTCTGTATGCGTTACCTCTGAGAGCTTTAGATCAAACAGCCAGAGATATACAACAATCTGCGTCTTCAGGAAATATAATACCATCAAAAATCATTAAAGTATGTCAAGATATAGCGTATTTTCGGTTGTATCGTCCAGTGAACATAATCGAAACCTCTCAAGATCGGCTTTTCTTGAAACTCAACTACTTAGATAAAGGACTGGACATCATTAATTTACCTCGAATCCTGAATGATCCAGAGGTACGCAACGCTGTACCAAACTATTTTAAGTTCACAGAACCTCCTTGCATTTCATATAAGTACACTAAATCTATAGCCACCAAAATATTCAATTACTCCAATGCTGTCCAGGAGTTTGACTGGAACTTATACACGTCAGGAGGCTATAGTTGTGATTGTGAATCGTCGAACTTTATGTATACACCATGCAAACATATTGTGACTGGTGACCTTGATGTGGTGAGTGATAAGGATCTGAAATTACTCCTGATGAAGGACCTAAATATAGAGAGCCAAGAAGAATAAATCTGAAGGCCGACCAGAAGATAGTCCTGTCTGCATTGGAACAGTACGTTATTGATTGGTCTAAGCGAGAAAAAGTTGAACCTACAGTACTCGCTGATTGGCTGGACCTCACCAAGAGCAAGGTCGTTGAAACAATCCGCCATATTGACAGAAGTACTCTTCCCCAAGCAAAACAAGTTCTGAGAAACCTCAATTCGCAAGAAGTTCTAGCAAATCTCCAGAGTAAATTCGTCATAGTCCCAGCAGACAAAGCTCCGAATAATATAATATTCATATGTAAATATTACTATTACCAGGTGCTGGTTAAAGAATTGAGTGTAGACATATCTTCATCAAATACGTCTACTTACTCCCAAACTGCATTTACTCTGGAAGATTTATTTAACAATCACAAAAAGTTTCTCCGGGAAAGAGGTATTCGTCTTCCAACCAATCATAACGACATACCAAAAATATACTGGACTCCCAAAATGCATAAATCACCATACAAAGCTAGATTCATAGCTGGTTCTAGAAGCTGCACCACCAAGCTTCTTTCAACCCTATTGACGAGGGCCCTTCAGGAGGTAAAAGCATTTTGGGAAAGGTATTGCGCCACTATTTCTAAGAACTCTGGCGTTGAATGTATGTGGATATTGAAAAACTCAAAATGTCTTACGGAAGAGCTTGATGCTAAAGGTCACATACCGTACAGACATGTATCCACATGGGATTTCTCGACTCTCTATACTACAATCCCTCATCAGGACCTTATTGACCGTCTAAGTTCATTAATAGTATCTGTGTTCAAGAAAACTGATCGTAGATATATTAATGTCGGAAGCCATAAAGCATTCTTTAGCTCGACTACATACAAGAGATATCATTCATGGGATGTTTCTTTGTTTATAGAGTTGCTTGAATTTCTCATTAAAAATATCTATGTGAAATTTGGCAACACAATATATCAGCAGCATATAGGTATTCCAATGGGTACTAATTGTGCGCCCCTGTTGGCTGACCTGTATCTGTTCTCTTATGAATATGACTATATGCAGGCGCTTTCAAAAACCGATCCATTCAAAGCCCGTTCCTTCTCATTCACCAAACGCTATATAGACGATCTTCTCGCTGTGGATAATCGCTATATAAATGACGCAGTGAAGGATATATATCCACCTTCACTGGATTTGAAGGAAACTACAGATAGCCCTACAGGCACATCTTATTTAGATCTCTATCTCTATAAAAATGAAGCGGGCATTCTCTCTCGTCGACTTTATGACAAAAGAGATGATTACAATTTCGACATCGTAAACTATCCCTTTCTGGATAGTAATATTCCAGTGGGACCTGCATATGGCGTATACATATCTCGCTTAGTAGCATTTGCTAGATCCTGTGTTAAATGTGATGATTTTAATCAACGTCACAAAACATTGTTGCAGAAACTTATAAAACAGGGCTATTCCATCAAGCGCCTCCACTCAAAGTTTCTCAAATTTGGCGATACATATCGCATGCTGATAGCAAAATACGAACGTAGCGTGCAAGATCTATGGCGCTACGTTTCGTAACTTGTGTCTAATTCCGCTTAACCCGGGGCTAGGGGCCGTATGAACCCATGTACTTCAAGATCCTCATGGTACTCATATGACCAGTCACAATCAAAGCGTGACTGAGATACATCATTTTTAGATGACGACTCTATAACGAATATTATGGATTAAGAATACTGATCAGCGATACGGATTTGATATTTTTGGAACATCATGATGTCTTGCCGGCATCATTGAAAACTGTTGACCGCTTCTCTCTTGCAGGAAACAAGCCTATGTTTATGTATACTATGATTGTCTTTTTGAATTTGGTGCTAATACTGTTATGTGGAAAATGGAATAGGTCTTTGGATTATGGACGCGGATATTCTCTAATGGACGACGGCTGGATTATGAATGACGGACTAGACGCTTGTATAGAATATAGCGCAATAACGCACATCGGCGTAAACAGATGTTAGCCTGATGATGACGTCATTGTATTCATTCGCCTCTCGATGGTTTCGCGATATTCTCTCGACACTTTCTCGATCTAAATTTCTCGACATTCTCTCGATCGAAAAAAACGATCCATTCGCGATGGGTCAAAAAAAACGAATAAACACCGATATCAAGAAAATCAATCTAGAATTTTGAAAACGATTTGGGTTTTTCTATTTTATTTTCTCGACATTCTCTCGATGAATTCCCGATTGGATCGGGATCTCTTCGAGAAAACCGAAGAAAATTCGCGATTGAAGAAAAAACGAGTAATGGAGATACTTGCTAAGTGGGTGAGTAATAGTCATGCTGTTTTGCTGTCTGTGCCTGAAGAAGAACGCGCAAAGGAGATGAGACAGTTAAAACTGGAACGCAACGATCTCTCGAATGAGAGAGCCTTAGGAGTTTACTGGTTCACAGAAACATTCAAAGTCCAGATTAGAGACCAGCCATTTACTAGAAGAGGGACCCTTTCCACTGTGAGTTCTGTATAGGACCCTCTAGGGATCGTCGCCCCATTTGTTCTGTCGGCCAAGATTCTCTTACAAGACCTATGCCGGCGATATATTAGTTGAGATGAAGACATAACAGGAACTGACCTCCGGAAGTGGCAAAACTGGCTTACTGAACTTCCACAACTTGCAAAGATTGAGGTAAGCATATGCTGCAAACCCATTGGCCTTGAAAAAGTACTTTCATGCCAATTGCATAGCTTTGCAGATGCTAGTGAACAAGGATATGGGATCGCGGTATATCTACGCCTTTCGAATGAAGATGAAAAGGTACACTGTTCCTTTGTCATGGGCAAAGCCAGAGTGGCACCGCTCAAACAAAATTAAAATTTCGCGTATGGAACTCACTGCATCAACAATTGCCGTGGGCCTCAGCAACTTCATCATCCGGGAATTGAACTATCGGTTCGATGGAACCTTTTTCTGAGCAGATAGCATGTATGTGCTTCGATACGCGTCGAATAAAAGCAGTCAAACTAAGTGGATACACAATCTAACCCGGCAGACGTGGCCTCCAGGGGATTGACCGTGACTAATTTACTCCAGCACCAACAGTGGTTAAACGATCCAGATTTCTTGTGGAATCCAAAATCTGAGTGACCGCAAAATAAGGAAAACCTGACCCTCATCCCAGATGATCACGTTGAAGTGAAGAAAGTAGTCAACGGTGTTACGGAACCAGAGGAGGTGCATGGAATGGATCGGCTGCTGTTTCTCTACTCAGTCTGGAAACGGTTAAAGAAGGCAGCCGGTTGGATGCTGACAGCTATTGCTAATCTACAGAAACGTGTAGCAAACAAGAAGAACTTGAGTGAGCATGCGGAAAATTCAGAACCAGATCCAGTCAAACTGAAGCAGAAGATAGAAGCTGCACTTATCAAGGCAGATCAAGATATCTTACTGTACAGTAAGATAGGAGTGAAGTCTACTTACTTAACTGTCGACATATTACAGCAGGCTGAGAGAGCTCTCATCAGCTATGTTCAGCTTCAGCTCTTTGAGGATGAAGTTAAGATCCTTCAAATGGACCATGGCAACAGCGTTGCTCCGAGATTGAACAAGTCTTCAGCAGTGTATAAGCTCGATCCGTTTCTGCAGGATGGATTATTGCGCGTGGGAGGACGTTTTGAGCGGGATACGATCTCATTTGATGCGAAGCATCCCATTGTGCTTCCCTAGAGTTCTCCGCTTTCCAAACTGATCATCGAACACACACACAAGGCAATAGGACACTTCGGTAAAAACAAAATCTTGTCAGTGCTAAGGCAGAAATACTAGATACTCTGAGCCAGGTCAGCCATAAAAGCCATGGCTTCAAGGTGTGTGACTTGCAGGAAATATCAGGCTCCACGAAGTGAGCAGAAAATGGCGAACCTATCCCGTGAACGCCTGACACCTGATGAACCCCCGTTTTCAAGAGTAGGCATGGATTGCTTCGTTTCCTTTGAAGTCAAGCTTGGAAGAAGTGTCGTGAAACGCTACGGGGTGATCTTCACGTGTTTGACTAATTCGTGTTGTGCATCTGGAGCTCGCATGTTCCATTGACATCGACTCGTGCATCATCGCTATTAGGCGGTTTGTAGCTAGACAGGGACCAGTAAAATCCATATTGTTCGACAATGGCACTAATCTAGTAGGCGCTGAAAGGGAAATGCAGGAGGAAATCCAGAGATGGAATTTGGCGCAGATTAACATGTTTATGAAACAGGAGGGCATTGAGTGGAGTTTTAACCCACGTGCTTCATCACATTTCGGAGGCGTGTGTGAGATACTAATCCGTCCGGTCAGAAAGATACTTTACTCGACGATGCATGAACAGGTTATTCGCCGTGATGACGAAGCCCTCCAATCGTTGTTCTGTGAGGTGGAGTCAATTTTAAACGGACACCCACTGAAAGAGTTACCCAAAACCCCTTCGACCTACAAGTGTTAACTCCCAACGATTTAGCTGCTTCTTCGCCCTGGTGAATACTTTCTACCCGGTACATTCTACAGCAGTGACAGCTATGTTCGCAGAAGGTGGCGGCAAGTACAGTTCTTGACAGATACATTCTGGAATAGGTGGATTAGAGATTATCTACCCTTACTGCAGGAAAGACAAAAGTGGCTGAATCCACTCCGAAACGCAAGTGTTGGCGATATAGTATTGGTGGTGGACAATTCCCCCAGAAATTCTTGGTCGCTCGGGAGAATACTTAAAGTATTTCCAGGTAAGAAAGGTGCTGTCCGCTTGTCTAAAGTTAAGACCAAGTCGGCTACCCTTCGTCGTCCTGTGGTCAAATTGTGTTTGATACTTAAACAGTGATTGTGATTCGTTGAGATTGTTTGGCCAAGAAACTGCATGTTGTAATTGCGCCCCTTATGTCGCAATTAAGGGGCCGGTATGTATCTGCCAAACGGTGATATTTACCCTATTTAAGGCACGACCGGGAGCAGAGTAGCTCTTATGTGTATATATTGAACGGAGGTAGTTTCGTACACTAGTTGGTGGGAAAACGCAACCTGTGCATTTGCAGAGATCGGCGTGATTGTCAAACTCTGCGGCTGTCTTCCAGAAGATTCTCCCTTGTTCCAAGATAGATACTATGGTCTACAAATACGGTACTGATGTTTTCATAGTTCATGTTTCTTTGTTGTGCTTTATATACATTTCATACTGTTTCGTAAGAAATGTACATTTCATACTGTTTCGTAAGAATACATAACTTGAGCCGGCAACATGTGGTTTCCGCCTGTGCCGTAAACAGGGCAATGATCCCGCAATTCATTTCTAAATTTGCAAATGAAAGTCATGAATATTGCCATATACTTGCGAATCTTACCAGTATATTTCAGAATATTTGTTCTATAATTTAGGTCAAATACTAACTGTCATAGATCGCTATTATGAAGAATATAATCAAGAATAATAGTGCTGAGTTTCAAGTATGCAAATTTGTTATCGTGTTCAATCTACATGTACCGCTGTATCTCACATATAGTATCGTATATTCTTAACTATGATACTTAAGACTAAAGATTCGTACTTTTTATGAGTAAACAACATACAACATCGTGTTCAAATTTTATTGTTATTTTATTTTGTTTTTCAGTCAATCATCATCTTCGTCGCTTTTCTTATGCTGTACATCAGAAATAAACAGTGGTACATGTACCTGTATGGATGAATTGTCGTCATTCCTTGGTTACAAGCTTATACGGCTAGTGTTTATTCATATATAAGCAATCCTTTACATATTACAGGGCACGTACGACAAGACTTTCTCAGTAGGATTGATCATGGCATGGCAAAAAATATGACAAGCATGTGTTAAGAACCAGCACATCAGAATCGTTCAAGGAGAAGATGGGAGGCATTATGTTATCTAGTCATCAGATACGTCAGATTGATTACCCTCCCCCTCCCATTTTCGTAGGCAATTTTTAATATATAGATATATCAGATATGTAATCTCAGATAGAGATTCTCTCCATTTTGCTTTGAGACCGGCAAGCCATATTGAGCCACCCCCTCTTAATATTCACTCTTGAATGCCAGACACACCAGTTTGATTTTCCTTTCATTAGCCCGCATCTAAATATATGGTTGGCAAGAATGGTTGGCAGATCTTCCTGACCTATTCTCTCCCGCGAAGGATAGGCTACATCGAATTGACCCCTTAGTTAGATGGACTGACAGGTCGCATTGAGTACCCCCTCTTGGGTAGATACTGCTATTAAGTAATTTCTCGAGATTCACATTTCAATTTTATTCATGTCGTTTCTAATTTTCTCTCCTTAGACATTTTTTGGCATGTTAGTTTGGCATTTCTCTCTCATTTTGCTTGGAGACAGACACGCCATATTGTGTAGTCTCCCTTCGGTAAATAGAAAGCACTTTTGAACTTTTGTCATGTCTAATTCGTCAGCTTGATTTTTCTCTTGTTTTCTTGAATACCGGTTTTGGATAGAATACAATACTTTATGCGCATTTGTGCTGATAAGGGCTGATGACATCACATACCATCTTAAAAAACATCAATATGCAGTTTAAGACAAAGGCAGACAGTAACTTTCAGCATTGATGAGTCACGAGGACATCTTTACTGGGAAGTTGATTGCAGGTGAGATAATCGATTCTTATAACTAGACTAACTTAAGATCAATATTAGTGTATGTTACCGGTATCTACACCAATCCAGTACATACCTATACATATTTTGAAGTAGCATTAACAACTGGTCGTAAACTGCACTACATCAGTGTCACAAACACACCCGTGGTTCGACGCATGCCACATGTAACACCAGGGACCAAAGGTTTAACATTTTTGAAAGCGTATCTCTGTCTCTCGTAAATCTAGAGTAATTTATTATAAAGAAGAAATGCTCCCCGTCTTCAGTAAATTTACATGTGGTACAGATTCCTTTGTTTCTGTGTGCAGGGGTTCTTTTATACTGTCCCCGTTCAATTTGCAAATTGTAAGCACTAATCGTGCATTGAGCTTTAATACTAATGGGTTTGACATACGTGTGCTGTGATATAACTGTCAGGGCTTGGCCGGATCTGAGAAGCGCGGGGATGTGTGTAACAATTTATTAGACAAAATACATTCTAAATATTGCCTCGAGATGTTCATTGGACAGAAGTTGACTTTGACAGTATTAAACAAGTTTGGAGGAAAGTTTAGAGGAAAATTTGGATCTCACAGTTCATAGACTATCAAAGTGTGACAATAGAAATACACTAGATTTAGATATTACAATACAGATTACCGTTAGTCGATATATATGCCCCTAATGAGGATAGTTCAGAATTTATCAAAGACCTACAGCAGAAAAATGAAGATTTTGAGAACCCATTTTGTAGCATTTGTGACCACTTCGATCTTGTGCAAGACCCTTTATTAGGCTGTTATAATTACCTCCATATTAATATTCATAAGGCACAAGATGAAGTAATTAACTTAAAACAGGAATATAATCTAGTAGACGCATGGCGGACATACAATCCAAACACAAGAAGATATTCTTGGAGAAGACGCAACCCTTTAAAGCAGGCATGTCTCGATTTTTCTTATATCTGAGGAGCTATTAAATATTAGGAAAGATGGTGATATTTTACCAGTTTATAGAAGTGACGGTTCCAGAGTCGTCTTAACATTGAGATGCAAGAAAATTAAACATGGAAGAGGAAATAGCAAATTTAACAACTCTCTGCTTAATGATTCGGCGTATTGTGAAAAGATAAAGGAAAATGTCCGAAATACAAAATTACAATAGGCAGCTACATCTTATTCACCAGAGGTCGTTCACACTATCCCACAAGATCAACTGCATCTGTGTATTTCTGTTTTTTAAACGTTACTGTTAAATATTCGTACGATCACACTGTCTTATGCTGCCAAAAGAAAACGAGAAAAACTAGAAAAAGAAAAAGAGCTAGAAAATAAAATTAAAACTTTGGAACAGTTAGTAGGTGAATGGGGATAATATATTAAGCGAACTCTTGGATGAAATAATTTAGAAAAAGGGATTGATATTGGTAGATTTTGGCTAAAATCAGTTAATGGGCGATTAGGAATACAGAAATGTCAATAACTCAAAAAGAGAGAATAATTACAATGCTCCCAAAACCAGTAAACCCTCGAGAGTGCCTTAAAAACTTGAGACCGATTACATTGTTGAATTCCCCTTATAAATTAGCCTCACTGTGTATAGCAGAAAGAACGAAAGATGTGTTTGATAGCCTAATTAATTAAGATCGAAAGGGTTTCATGTCGGGTAGATATGTATATAGGAGAAAATACCAGGTTATTTTTTTTTTACTGAGTAAAATTGAGAATGATGATATTCCAGAAATTATTTTGTCTATCGATTTCGAAAAGGCTTTGACTCGGTTTCTTGGTCTTTTTCGAATAAAGTATTAAGCTTTATCATCGAAGTCCATCAATTTAAAACTGGATGAAAACCTTATATAACAATAAGTTTTCTAGAGTAATGGTGAACGGCCTTAAGACCCCATCTTTTTCCTTAGTAAGAGGGTGTTGCCAGCGGACCCTTTATCGCCATAATTGTTTTTATTATGTGTCGAGGTTTTTGCACTTATGTTGCGCGCAGCACAAGAAGTGACAGGAATATGTGCAGATGATATAGAATTTAATTTATCTCAGTATGTTGATAATACGACTATTATATTAGATGGTTCGGAACGCTCACACAGATCTTGCCAGGCTCTGTTAGAAAGGTTTTTCAGAATATCTGGTCGCAAATTAACATTCAAGTGACTCATGCTCTCTGGATAGGTGCCTAACGGGGATGCAGTGAAAACATCTGTCCAGACTTCAAAAATAGAAGGAAATTTTTATCCAAAATTGAGAGAAATAGAATATTTGTTAAACAATTGAAAAAGAAGGAAGTTGATTGTTAGAGGCAGAATAGTTGTAGTAAAACAACTAAAACAATCACTCATCTATTATCTAGCATTCCGTCGCCAAATCAAGAAGTTATGAAACGCTATGTTTTCGTTTAGAAGTTCTGTGAACTCTACTGAACTGGATATTGTCGATCTTGTGTTGTAAATCATCTCTGTCTAAAGATAGTAATACTATATCACCGGCATAAGCCAGACGGTTGATGGATTCACCCCATATCGTATGGGACTACTCTTTTCAGAAAATAGATCATTGACATCGATATTAAAAAAAGAATATGGCTTAAAACATTGTCTTGATGAACAGCTCTTTTGACAAGAAAACTTTCACCTAAAGAAGACGCAGAATTAACTCGGAGCTGGTTATGAAAGTACATGTTTTGTATCACTGTACATATGTTTCCAGCCTTATCAGTTCATTGTAGCTTTACAAAAAAGTCTCTTGTGCCATACGGAGTCAAAGGCCGCCTGAAAATCTACAAAGCAAGCGTGGGGTCTATTTGTCTTGCCAATATATTTTCATCCATTAAGGTTTTCATACCAAAACATCATATGTAGTCTTACAGCCTCTTTTATACCCTACCTGAGGCTTCGATAGAAGGTCATTGTCATCTTCAAAGATTGTAATTCTGTCATTTAAAATTGAATAGAGCAGCGTTCCTATACCGCTATTCAGGATTATACCACGGTAGGTGTTTTTGTCAAATGTATTACCACTTTAATATATTGGGACAACTAGTCCAGTCGACCAATATTTGGGGAAGTTACCTGAATTAAATACTTTGTTAAACAATAGTAACAAAAAAATTAATAAGTGGATATGCGGTTTTAATCGTCTCGTTGCTAATGGAATCCCATCCACATGATTTCTCATTCTTCAATAACTTCGCAGATTTAAGGAATTCCTTTGCTACAGTCGGAGAATTTAGATGAGATGACGGTACACGTTTATTTTTCAATTTATGCAGCTCGTCCTCTACTTCTGATTGTCTATTATGATCGATATCATGGTTGATTGGACTGGAATCACGACAAGTTTTGTACTGTTCAAACCATGTGTCAATATTAACGTGGCCAGCATTATTGGTACGACTATTCTGTTTAGATATGTCATACAGATCTACGGTTTTCTCTCCTATTGTACTCTGAGAAGGAGAAGCCACATTGGGTTGAATGTTATTTCTAATTTTATTGAGCCATATTGAGTCACCCCCTCTTAATATTCACTCTTGAATGCCAGACACACCAGTTTGATTTTCCTTTCATTAACCCGTATCTAAATATATGGTTGGCAAGAATGGTTGGCAGATCTTCCTGACCTATTCTCTCCCGCGAAGGATAGGCTACATCGAATTGACCCCTTAGTTAGATGGACTGACAGGTCGCATTGAGTACCCCGTCTTGGGTAGATACTGCTATTAAGTAATTTCTCGAGATTCACATTTCAATTTTATTCATGTCGTTTCTAATTTTCTCTCCTTAGCCATTTTTTGGCATGTTAGTTTGGCATTTCTCTCTCATTTTGCTTCGATACAGACACGCCATATTGTGTAGTCTCCCTTCGGTAAATAGAAAGCACTTTTGAACTTTTGTCATGTCTAATTCGTCAGCTTGATTTTTCTCTTGTTTTCTTGAATACCGGTTTTGGATAGAATACAATACTTTATGCGCATTTGTGCTGATAAGGGCTGATGACATCACATACCATTTTTAAAAAAACATCAATATGCAGTTTAAGACAAAGGCAGACAGTAACTTTCAGCATTTATGAGTCACGAGGACATCTTTACTGGGAAGTTGATTGCAGGTGAGATAATCGATTCTTATAACTAGACTAACTTAAGATCAATATTAGTGTATGTTACCGGTATCTACACCAATCCAGTACATACCTATACATATTTTGAAGTAGCATTAACAACTGGTCGTAAACTGCACTACATCAGTGTCACAAACACACCCGTGGTTCGACGCATGCCACATGTAACACCAGGGACCAA
Organism: Hanleya hanleyi; assembly: GCA_036873755.1. Taxonomy (NCBI): domain Eukaryota; kingdom Metazoa; phylum Mollusca; class Polyplacophora; order Lepidopleurida; family Hanleyidae; genus Hanleya; species Hanleya hanleyi. Next base: position 18,696 of record JAVTVY010003756.1, on the reverse strand, counting down.
AGGTTTAACATTTTTGAAAGCGTATCTCTGTCTCTCGTAAATCTAGAGTAATTTATTATAAAGAAGAAATGCTCCCCGTCTTCAGTAAATTTACATGTGGTACAGATTCCTTTGTTTCTGTGTGCAGGGGTTCTTTTATACTGTCCCCGTTCAATTTGCAAATTGTAAGCACTAATCGTGCATTGAGCTTTAATACTAATGGGTTTGACATACGTGTGCTGTGATATAACTGTCAGGGCTTGGCCGGATCTGAGAAGCGCGGGGATGTGTGTAACAATTTATTAGACAAAATACATTCTAAATATTGCCTCGAGATGTTCATTGGACAGAAGTTGACTTTGACAGTATTAAACAAGTTTGGAGGAAAGTTTAGAGGAAAATTTGGATCTCACAGTTCATAGACTATCAAAGTGTGACAATAGAAATACACTAGATTTAGATATTACAATACAGATTACCGTTAGTCGATATATATGCCCCTAATGAGGATAGTTCAGAATTTATCAAAGACCTACAGCAGAAAAATGAAGATTTTGAGAACCCATTTTGTAGCATTTGTGACCACTTCGATCTTGTGCAAGACCCTTTATTAGGCTGTTATAATTACCTCCATATTAATATTCATAAGGCACAAGATGAAGTAATTAACTTAAAACAGGAATATAATCTAGTAGACGCATGGCGGACATACAATCCAAACACAAGAAGATATTCTTGGAGAAGACGCAACCCTTTAAAGCAGGCATGTCTCGATTTTTCTTATATCTGAGGAGCTATTAAATATTAGGAAAGATGGTGATATTTTACCAGTTTATAGAAGTGACGGTTCCAGAGTCGTCTTAACATTGAGATGCAAGAAAATTAAACATGGAAGAGGAAATAGCAAATTTAACAACTCTCTGCTTAATGATTCGGCGTATTGTGAAAAGATAAAGGAAAATGTCCGAAATACAAAATTACAATAGGCAGCTACATCTTATTCACCAGAGGTCGTTCACACTATCCCACAAGATCAACTGCATCTGTGTATTTCTGTTTTTTAAACGTTACTGTTAAATATTCGTACGATCACACTGTCTTATGCTGCCAAAAGAAAACGAGAAAAACTAGAAAAAGAAAAAGAGCTAGAAAATAAAATTAAAACTTTGGAACAGTTAGTAGGTGAATGGGGATAATATATTAAGCGAACTCTTGGATGAAATAATTTAGAAAAAATGGATTGATATTGGTAGATTTTGGCTAAGATCAGTTAATGGGCGATTAGGAATACAGAAATGTCAATAACTCAAAAAGAGGGAATAATTACAATGCTCCCAAAACCAGGAAACCCTCGAGAGTGCCTTAAAAACTTGAGACCGATTACATTGTTGAATTCCCCTTATAAATTAGCCTCACTGTGTATAGCAGAAAGAACGAAAGATGTGTTTGATAGCCTAATTAATTAAGATCGAAAGGGTTTCATGTCGGGTAGATATATATATAGGAGAAGATACCAGGTTATTTTTTTTTACTGAGTAAAATTGAGAATGATGATATTCCAGGAATTATTTTGTCTATCGATTTCGAAAAGGCTTTGACTCGGTTTCTTGGTCTTTTTCGAATAAAGTATTAAGCTTTATCATCGAAGTCCATCAATTTAAAACTGGATGAAAACCTTATATAACAATAAGTTTTCTAGAGTAATGGTGAACGGCCTTAAGACCCCATCTTTTTCCTTAGTAAGAGGGTGTTGCCAGCGGGCCCTTTATCGCCATAATTGTTTTTATTATGTGTCGAGGTTTTTGCACTTATGTTGCGCGCAGCACAAGAAGTGACAGGAATATGTGCAGATGATATAGAATTTAATTTATCTCAGTATGTTGATAATACGACTATTATATTAGATGATTTGGAACGCTCACACAGATCTTGCCAGGCTCTGTTAGAAAGTTTTTTCAGAATATCTGGTCGCAAATTAACATTCAAGAGACTCATGCTCTCTGGATAGGTGCCTAACGGGGATGCAGTGAAAACATCTGTCCAGACTTCAAAAATAGTAGAAGGAAATTTTTATCCAAAATTGAGAGAAATAGAATATTTGTTAAACAATTGAAAAAGAAGGAAGTTGATTGTTAGAGGCAGAATAGTTGTAGTAAAACAACTAAAACAATCACTCATCTATTATCTAGCATTCCGTCGCCAAATCAAGAAGTTATGAAACGCTATGTTTTCGTTAGAAGTTCTGTGAACTCTACTGAACTGGATATTGTCGATCTTGTGTTGTAAATCATCTCTGTCTAAAGATAGTAATACTATATCACCGGCATAAGCCAGACGGTTGATGGATTCATCCCATATCGTATGGGACTACTCTTTTCAGAAAATAGATCATTGACATCGATATTAAAAAAAGAATATGGCTTAAAACATTGTCTTGATGAACAGCTCTTTTGACAGGAAAACTTTCACCTAAAGAAGACGCAGAATTAACTCGGAGCTGGTTATGAAAGTACATGTTTTGTATCACTGTACATATGTTTCCAGCCTTATCAGTTCATTGTAGCTTTACAAAAAAGTCTCTTGTGCCATACGGAGTCAAAGGCCGCCTGAAAATCTACAAAGCAAGCGTGGGGTCTATTTGTCTTGCCAATATATTTTTATCCATTAAGGTTTTCATACCAAAACATCATATGTAGTCTTACAGCCTCTTTTATACCCTACCTGAGGCTTCGATAGAAGGTCATTGTCATCTTCAAAGATTGTAATTCTGTCATTTAAAATTGAACAGAGCAGCGTTCCTATACCGCTATTCAGGATTATACCACGGTAGGTGTTTTTGTCAAATGTATTACCACTTTAATATATTGGGACAACTAGTCCAGTCGACCAATATTTGGGGAAGTTACCTGAATTAAATACTTTGTTAAACAATAATAACAAAACAATTAATAAGTGGATATGCGGTTTTAATCGTCTCGTTGCTAATGGAATCCCATCGACATGATTTCTCATTCTTCAATAACTTCGCAGCATTAAGGAATTCCTTTGCTACAGTCGGATAATTTAGATGAGATGACGGTACACGTTTATTTTCCAATTTATACAGTTCGTCCTCTACTTCTGATTGTCTATTATGATCGATATCATGGTTGATTGGACTGGAATCACGATAAGTTTTGTACTGTTCAAACCATGTGTCAATATTAACGTGGCCAGCATTATTGGTACGACTATTCTGTTTAGATATGTCATACAGATCTACGGTTTTCTCTCCTATTGTACTCTGAGAAGGAGAAGCCACATTGGGTTGAATGTTATTTCTAATTTTCTATCCTTTTAGTTTTTGGTCATGGCAGATGCGCGAGTTTGGCATTTCTCTTCCATTTTGCTTCAAGACAGTCGAGGCAGAATGAGTAATCCTTGCTGGGTAGATTGTCATTTTCCAAGATAGATGCGTCAGATATGTCAGTTTTGTATTTCTCTTCAATTTTACCTTGATCAATTTTCTCGTCTTTGAATTATTAGGTGCATGTCATTTACTCAATGTGGCGTATCCTTCACAGAGTAAATAGGATGGGAAAACCAAACTGACCTTTCTGATATATCAATTTAACGGGTATTAGAAAAAGGGGAAATGGGTAGGTAGAATGCAATTTCACAAGATTCACTCATGAATTCTATTTGTGTCAGATATGCCAGTTTGATTTTTTTTGCCTTTTAAAGTTTTATGCATATCAGATATGTCAGTTTGGCATTCCTCTCCCACTTTGCTGCGAGATAGACACGCATTATTGAGTAGTCTCCCTAGGGTAAATATAATGTAATTTGCCAAGATTCACTCTTGAATTTTGATCATGTCAGATACGCCAGTTTGATTTTTTTCCGATTTCTCTCTCTTGAATACCCGGTATACATGTCCGATTGGTCGATGCAATTCCTCTCCCGTTATATTCCGTCAAGAATATGCCACATTGGGTTGTCCCCCTTAGGAAGATGGAACATCATTCCTAATTTTCTCCCCTATTATTTAATGGTAAGTTTGGTATTTCTCTTCCATTTTGCTTTGAGACCGACTAGCCATATTGAGTAACTCTTCTTGGGTAGATAGCTATAGGTTGACATGATTGTCTCGTTGAATTACTAGATACATGTAACATACTTCTATTTTTTCAAGATGAAATAAGTGTATGCGTAAAGTGTATAGTGTCTTTTAACCGAAAGGTGGACTACTCAGTATGTCTCTTTTCTCTAGAGGCAAAATGGGATCAGTAGCCGAAAGTATATTTGTAATGTTACAATATTTGTCCATTGATGTTTTCATGGCGAGAATTCTTCCCAAATTTCTTGGGGGGAGGGAGTATGTCTTTGTGCTTGTTTTTTGTTTTTTTGCTTGTTTTTGTTCATGTTTGTCCCAGGCAACGTGGACAAGACATTAGTGTAAATACATGGACGTACGGCAAATAAATGCCCAGTGGTCTGTCCAGGGCTTAACTATAAACAATTGTGAAAGAGAAAACCAAACTGACGTATCTGACATGACTAAAATTATAAGGAGAGCAAATTAGAAATGACATTTCACCTACATGAGGGGGGCAACTCAATGTCTCCTCAATGTATCCTTCACAGTAAATAGGAAGAGAAAACCAAACTGACCTATCTGACATATCAATTTACCGTGTATTCACAAAAGGTAAAATGGAATGTGCCTATCTGACATGACTACAGTTCAAGAGTAAATCTTGCGAAATTATTTTCCAGGGGGAACTACTGAATATGGCTTGTCTGTCCTGAAGAAAAACGAGAGCGAAATACCAAACTGACGATTCTGACATGGCTAAACATTTTGAAGGAAAGAGTTTTATAGATGACATCTATGTAAGTGTGACAACTCGCCGTGACGTATGATCCGTCGGGTAAAACAGAAGAGGTAGAACGAACTGACCTATCTGATATATCAAAGTATTCAAAAGACGTGAAACGGACCAGCAAAACTGACATGCGAAAGCTTCAAGAATGAATCTTCGGAAAGGAGATACTATCTGCCCGAGGGCGACAACACAATATGGCCTGTCTGTCTCGAAGCAAAGTGGGAACGAGATACCTAACTGACGTATCTGACATAACTAAAAATTCAAGTGAATCGTGCGAAACAAAATTGTATCTCAAGGGGACGGCTCAATGTGGCTTGTCTGTCTGGAATGAAAAATCCAAACTGGCGTATCTGACATGGTTACAAATTTCAAAGGAGAGAATATTACAGATAACATCTACGCAACCGGGACAAACCACTGTGATCTATGCTTCACATGGTAAAATAAGAGAGGTAGAACTACCCACCTAACCTATCTGATATTTAAAAATATGCAAAAGACAAATACTGGCAGGAAAGCGAACAGGCGTATCTGACATGACCAACAATTCGATAGTGAATTTGAGGAAATTACATTTATGTATATTTGGGGAATGTTCGATACGGCTAGCGAAGGAAAATTGGAGCGTAGTACCAAACTGATGTATCTGACATAGTTAAAAATTTCAAAGGAGGTAATATTACAGACGACAACTACGCAAGGGGGGGGGGGATTCACAGTCGCGTATGCTTCTGACATATATCTGACAAGGGAAACTAATATAAACAACTTGATCTGTCATATTCTTCTCATGGTAGGAGAGAAAGACCTCTGCCTTATCCGATTATTCAAAAGAAGGAGAATGAGAGGGAAATCAAAGTGCCGTATCTGATATGACTGAAAATTAAAAAAATTAGTGAATCTTGTAAAATGGCGTGTCTGACACGACTAAAATTTCAAGAGAGCATCTTGGAAAATGACGTTATATCTACCCAAGGGAAACTATTCAGTATTCAATATGGTTTGTCTGTCTCAAAGCAAAATTGGCGAGAATGCCAAACTGACATGGTTAAACATGGACGTGATAATCCATCTAACTGAGGCGCGCAACTCATTTGGAGTAATTCTTCTCGAAATAAAACAGGAGAGGAAATCAGACCCATTCAAATGAGGGAAAATGAGAGGGAACTGAATCTGCCGTATGTGACATGAACATTTTCAGAAGAAAAAAATAGAAATGATATCCCATCTATCTAAGGGGACAGTTCAATGTGGCATGGTCTTCTACTATGAGATTCACCAGAAATATTAAACAATCACAAAAAACGTTGGAAATTAGATTCCCGTGATAGGACTAGATATTGAACGCTCGTTATCCCGTACACGAAGGACTGACCAAAAATCAAAGCAGGCAACAATACAACTATTGTTCAATGAATTAAAAGAAAAATCACGATGTTTATATCGTCAAATCCCTATCACTGACCACTATTCTTCTCTCCAATTGAAATTCCAAGTAGTGTTTCGTAGAATACGGTAATGCAATTCAATGATGCTTTGGTTGTGACTGTACATAGAAAAATAACGAAGATAATGTATCACAAGATGGAACGAGATCCGAGGAAATATGTTTTTCAAAGGGTATATGCCTTCTGCACAAGTCAACTCAATGCTTTTTGGGGGGTATTTATGCACTAATCTATATTCTTTAGAACCGTGAAAGGATTCAGATTGCTTTCAATACTTCCACAGTTTGGTGCTCGGATTACCTCCACCATGCAGTTGAAGTAAGAAGTTTCCACAATATGGTTTTCATCTCCCTTAGATGGAGATGTTTTTTTCTCGCTATTCTGTAAATAATTTGCTTGTTATCTGGGCAGATGTGTTTGAAATGCAGATCATCATTATTAGTATGACTAGTTTTACCCAAATGCACCTCGTTTTTTTTTTAACAGGAATACATACATGTGAAACAGGGCCCGGAGGTTTTAGTAAGTGCGCCAAGTCCGTGTTGTCACCAGGCTCAGCACCACCAGGTTTTTTCATTGTATCTGATAATGAAGAATGAACAAATATTCACACACTTGCAAGTACATACGACTCGCGCAACCCTTTTTTCATCATGTTTATAAGACATGAACAAAATATTATTCTCTAAAGATTGTATTTTAAATCTAAGACAAATGACATACTCCAATAGAGCTGGCCTGGCCGATTTTAATCAATTGTCCTATGACAAGATAAGGAACGTCTCCGTTTTTGTTTCTTTCGTTTAAAACCAAACAAAAAAGAGGAAACGATTCTACTCCTTGCGATTTCTTTATCGTGCATATCTAAAACGAAGGGAAAACGAACGAAGTCAACAATGATCTTCGTTTCTTCGCCAGGAGGCGATGGCAGTTTTATAATACATAAGTTAACCGTTTGATAGTGTCTGACATCATGTGGTCGTTTTACTTAACGGCACGGGTGAAGAACACAAGCGGGCAGCATGCAATGTTCAGTGATCGTATGAGTAAATAATTGCTAAGTGTTTTAGCGATTACTATATCATTAATAATTCTATCCAATGTCATTTCGTTTGTTGCAAAGTATCTAGCGTGAGCAGAATAGCTTGCCCAAAGTGACAGGCCAGGCCAGACGCGTTTTATCGCCGAGATATATCAATACAATACGAACAATGCAGCATGTCAATAAATTATTCAAAGACGGGTTGAGTGCTTTATGTTGAAACTACATTTGTTTCATAAAATTACGTTCTTATGTTGTTTCGCTCGACTCGACCAGATCGAAGAAATCGAATAGGGCGATACCATTCTGGGCCCGCAAATTCGCATGTTCAAATTTACACAAAGAAAATTCATCGAGCCATTTGAGCATCTGGACAATTTTCAGTTATGTCTGTGATAAACACAATTTCCGGCGCCTGTCAGAAGAAGTCCAAATTGCAACATGGGCTTATTGACACGGAGACACTTTTATGGAAGAAGGCTGAGTATTGAATGTCGGATCTGAAGCTTGCTATATTCTTTCATACCCTTCTATCGCTCGCTGACGTCCGATCGCTGACATTATCGCCATAGCATGTAAAATAAGGGTTCGCTAGAGTGGCATATCTTGAGAAATATTTCAGAACTAAGAAATATACAGAGGAGACCGAAACTTCATACATTTAACATTTGTTTTGCCTTGATATAGTAGAGTGAACATGAACTCTGCAAAGCGCTGAAAATCCCATTTAAATTTGGACATTTAAGTTTGGACCGCGTCTGGCGACCAAGTAATTGGTGGCAACGAGCGATTGGTAACGAATTGAGAGTTCAACTTAGTCACTCAGAATGGCCAGTGTTCGTTTTTCATCCGTTTCTGCTCTATGACAACATGTCTGGGTTATGGAAGGTTCGTGCTCCCAGGTAAGGTAATTCTTCACGTAATTAAATATTGACATATTTACATAGTTTGACTTGGTGACCCCAAAAATGGGTCAATCTTATTGACTTTCTAAAAGCTGGTGTTCCATGGCCATTCGCATGTGTGATTGAAGCCTGGTTAACCTAGGCATACTCGTTCATGAGATACGATAGTAATGATGAATCGGAGCCGAATGTGTTCAGTGAGATCATTTGCCGATGCTATAGAAGATATTTAGATGTGTCGCAATGCGTAATTGTGTCAGTCATAGTTTGGATATGAAAACGAGGTATCAAAACAGGTACCATGTACATGTACTCGTATAAACTACGCACTCGGATACCATCTTCCCTTGCGGGTGTATGGTAGGAAACCAGTCAGCGTTTTGGTATACCTATGTTCGGGTGCACGTTATCAGATCTGTCATCATGCACACATGCACAAGTATACTTTATCCAGTCTGTCATCATATACATATACATGGTCTGCATCTACATGTACCTGTATACATTATATGATCTGTCATCATATACATGCACTTGTATACGTTGCTTAGTCTGCCATCTTGAACATTTACATATATAGCCATTACCGATCTGTCAGAATACATAAGTACCTGTGTGATGAATGAGGATGTCCAGGTAATTAGTGTCTCTTTTCATATCCTATTCTATTTCAACCATGAACGGACACTTGTCCCCAATGCGGAGAAAAATGTCCTAGCTGGGTTAGGAGAGAGGACCCGGACACTCTTAGCCACCATGCATTATTAACCTCCACACCGGCCTGTCAGCATATATTTATGTACCGTCATGCGATAAGCGTTCTATCGTCATATTCATGCATCGTTATACGTTATGCGGTCGGTTAAAAGGTCTACTGAGAATAGCGGACATATAGTAATGCACTAGATGAATGATCGAAGATCGCCAAGGAAAGTTACACAACAGCTAAAGGAGACGAACCGATGGGTGCAGTCAGAACATCCCGAGGTTACAGCGTAAAACATTATGCATTGGCCTACATCCTCTTACGAATCATTAATTCAGTGAAATATTAACCATAACAGAAAACATGTTGTTACGTTTTTAGACATGTTAAAAATGCTTTAATATTTGACCAATTGAAATTTAAACTTCCTTAAAAAGTGTACAGTTCAAATTTTTAGAATGAACTCATCTTATGACAAATAACTTTTTAGGTCGGAAAGACTGGTACAAGTTATTTGATTTAGAGATACAGATCTCCTTGAGAAATTACACAGACGCATTCTCAAAAAGGATTTTACTCACTAAATTTGCTCTTTGGAATCACGGGTTCAGACAGCTTGATAGACTTGCTGGCGCCATATTTATTTTCTGCAATGACTCTGACGAAATGCTCTATTCTTTCAGCCAGATTTTCAGCCACAATATTCAGCTGGTCCGTTTCAGCAACCGTTTCCCAATTTGTACCTTTCTGGTCACTCTTCTTCTCCACAATATACCTCGTGAGTTCCCCTCCGCCATCAGAATCCGGTTGCCGCAACCTTAGACTGACAGACGCTGCTGTTATATCAGCAATGGAAATGTCTCTGGGCGGACCAGGTTTGTCTGCAAAATGTAAAAATTCCATATTGTAGGAGAATTTATCACATTGATAAGAAATTACAACTTATTCTCTGTCATGTACCACAGCGTGAGTATCGCAATAGCTGAATTGTTCCGCAGACTAACAGATTGATTTGACAGATGCTGATGCCAGACGTAGCTTTTCCATGCCGGTTTTCAAAGATAAGGTGTAATTTCACTGCGTCAGCACTTTACGACTATAGGGTGCAGTCCACACTTGCCAGGGTTTCGTACAAATGGCCCATCCCTAATTTTATAATAAGGAACGTCGCCCGATTTTGACAGCATGGTAATTCTTCTTACCTTTCTACTAACTGATATCTATAGTATCACCCTGCTGGACGTAACCATTTCTTCAAAATAGGATATAACAATTGCTTGTTGATCGCACCTACTCGCCACTACATAGTTAATCGTGTCCGGAATTGAATATCTGGCGGGTCAAAATCCGCACTTTTGCGGGAAGTGAAAATGATGATTCCTTTACGGCGACAAATTTTTACAAAAAAACGAGTAGGTCGACCCCCTGATTTTTCGCCATTTTAAATTGTCCTTTGGACGGGAAATACTTTCACATACTTAACAAGAAAATTGTTTCATATGTTTTATCTGGGTTGCGGGTAAAATTTGACACATTTTCATATATTTTATGTTTTTCAGAAAAGTTTAAGAAGGTTTAAGGAGGATTGCACGTCTTTCCCATTCAATTTTAAAAGCTCACAAGTCTCCTGAAATAATGGCACGAGTGTGCTCATTTAGAAAATATATACTTCTATGTTTTTTTGTTGAAGATTTTACATCTCTTTGTGGCCGAAGATCCGAACCCATACCTGTTTATAGCCGCACATCATTAGGTGCGGGATGCACCCTTAATGTAGGCTCCATTGCGCGGTTATAATGCACGAGTAGGCAAAATATTGTATGTTCTCCTGCACTACGCTCGTTACAAGCGCGTATTCGGACCTTGTAGTGACTTGATATGGAAAGGGATCATAAAAATCACTTATCTTAGTCAGAAATCTTTCGATTTTATGCATACTACATGGTATGATAGCATTGGCCTTGCATATATGCTATTTCGACCTATACAGAATTACCTCCCCTTGGCTAAGCATATATGTTACGATTAGTGACCTATATGTCCTATTATTGTCAATGTGATAGTCAAAGTGATTAATTTTCAATACGGATCACACCAACACCCTGATCTAAGGTGAATGGGAGCGTATTTTTCTGGTTTTGTCCCTTTTATCTCGAAGTTTGTACTCCCACCCCCCAGTCTTTTGGAAAAGTCGGAATGAGAAATTATTGACAATTTGGCTCGAATTTCAGCTATTTTTGCGATTATTTCGCTTCTCATGCCTCATTCGAAAGCTGGTCATCACTCCCGATCTTTGTACATGGGTCTGATTTTCACGGTCAATGCATAATGCTATAATATTCTTATTGAGCTCTTTAAGCCCTTGGAAATGTCTCTGGGCGGACCAGGTTTGTCTGCAAAATGTAAAAATTCCATATTGTAGGAGAATTTATCACATTGATAAGAAATTACAACTTATTCTCTGTCATGTACCACAGCGTGTGTATCACAATAGCTGTATTGTTCCGCAGACTAACAGATTGATTTGACAGATGCCGATGCCAGACGTAGCTATTCCATGCCGCTTTTCAAAGATAAGATGTAATTTCACTGCGTCAGCACTTTACGACTATAGGGTGCAGTCCACACTTTCGTACTGCTTTCGGCAGGGTTTCGTACAAATGGCCCCTCCCTAATTTTATAATAAGGAACGTCGCCCCGATTTTGACAGCATGGTAATTCTTCTTACCTTTCTACTAACTGATATCTATAGTATCACCCTGCTGGACGTAACCATTTCTCCAAAATAGGATATAACAATTGCTTGTTGATCGCGCCCACTCGCCACTACAGAGTTAATTGTGTCCGGAATTGAATATCTGGCGGGTCAAAATCCGCACTTTTGCGGGAAGTGAAAATGATGATTCCTTTATGGCGACAAAATTTTACAAAAAAACGAGTAGGTCGACTCCCTGTTTTTTCGCCATTTTAAATTGTCCTTTGGACGGGAAATACTTTAACATACTTAAAAAGAAAATCGTTTCGTACGTTTTCTCTGGGTTGCGGGTAGAATTTGACACATTTTCATATATTTTATGTTGTTTTTCAGAAAAGTTTAAGAAGGTTTAAGGAGGATTGCACGTCTTTCCCTTTCAATTTCAAAAGCTCACAATTCTCCTGAAATAATGGCACGAGTGTGCTCATTTAGAAAATATATACTTCTATGGGTTTTTTGTTAAAGATTTTACATCTGTTTGTGGCCGAAGATCCGAACCCATACCTGTTTATAGCCGCACATCATTTAGGTGTGGAATGCACCCTTAATGTAGGCTCCATTGCGCGGTTATAATGCACGAGTAGGCAAAATATTGTATGTTCTCCTGCACTACACTCGTTAAAAGCGCTTATTCGGACCTTGTAATGACATGATATGGAACGGGATCATAAAAATCACTTATCTTAGTCAGAAATCTTTCGATTTTATGCATACTACATGGTATGATAGCACTGGCCTTGCATATATGCTATTTAGACCTATACAGAATTTCCTCCCCTTGGCTAGGCATATATGTTACGATTAGTGACCTGTATGTCCTATTATTGTCAATGTGATAGTCAAAGTGATTAATTTTCAATACGGATCACATCAACACCCTGATCTAAGTTGAATGGGAGAGTATTTTTCTGGTTTTGTCCCTTTGATCTCGAAGTTTGTACTCCCACCCCCCAATCTTTTGGAAAAGTCGGAATGAGAAATTATTGACAATTTGCCTCGAATTTCAGCTATTTTTGCGATTATTTTGCTTCTCATGCCTCATTCGAAAGCTGGTCATCACTCCCGATCTTTGTACATTGGTCTGATTGTCACGGTCAATGCATAATGCTATAATATTCTTATTGAGCCCTTAAACTCGTGAATTTTCAGCAAAAGTCGCAAAACGAAAGATGGGGTAGGGGGAAAGTGATTGACGGGATATCCCATGAAACTGCATACTACAAGTAAGTGTCGCATGACAAGAAACTCGCAAATACTTCCAGATTGGCATAACCTTGAGAACAGAAATTCTTAGAAAACACCCTAACATTTAAGGTTGCACTCCACACTTGCCAGGGTTTCGTACAAATGGCCCCTCCCTAATTTTATAATAAGGAACGTCGCCCGATTTTGACAGCATGGTAATTCTTCTTATCTTTCTACTAACTGATATCTATAGTATCACCCTGCTGGACGTAACCATTTCTGCAAAATAGGATATAACAATTGCTTGTTGATCGCACCTACTCGCCACTACAGAGTTAATCGTGTCCGGAATTGAATATCTGGCGGGTCAAAATCAGCACTTTTGCGGGAAGTGAAAATGATGATTCCTTTATGGCGACAAAATTTTACAAAAAAACGAATAGGTCGACCCCCTGTTTTTTCGCCATTTTAAATTGTCCTTTGGACGGGAAATACTTTAACATACTTAAAAAGAAAATCGTTTCATACGTTTTCTCTGGGTTGCGGGTAGAATTTGACACATTTTCATATATTTTATGTTGTTTTTCAGAAAAGTTTAAGAAGGTTTAAGGAGGATTGCACGTCTTTCCCTTTCAATTTCAAAAGCTCACAAGTCTCCTGAAATAATGGCACGAGTGTGCTCATTTAGAAAATATATACTTCTATGGGTTTTTTGTTAAAGATTTTACATCTGTTTGTGGCCGAAGATCCGAACCCATACCTGTTTATAGCCGCACATCATTTAGGTGTGGAATGCACCCTTAATGTAGGCTCCATTGCGCGGTTATAATGCACGAGTAGGCAAAATATTGTATGTTCTCCTGCACTACACTCGTTAAAAGCGCTTATTCGGACCTTGTAATGACATGATATGGAACGGGATCATAAAAATCACTTATCTTAGTCAGAAATCTTTCGATTTTATGCATACTACATGGTATGATAGCATTGGCCTTGCATATATGCTATTTAGACCTATACAGAATTACCTCCCCTTGGCTAGGCATATATGTTACGATTAGTGACCTGTATGTCCTATTATTGTCAATGTGATAGTCAAAGTGATTAATTTTCAATACGGATCACACCAACACCCTGATCTAAGGTGAATGGGAGCGTATTTTTCTGGTTTTGTCCCTTTTATCTCGAAGTTTGTACTCCCACCCCCAATCTTTTGGAAAAGTCGGAATGAGAAATTATTGACAATTTGGCTCGAATTTCAGCTATTTTTGCGATTATTTTGCTTCTCATGCCTCATTCGAAAGCTGGTCATCACTCCCGATCTTTGTACATGGGTCTGATTGTCACGGTCAATGCATAATGCTATAATATTCTTATTGAGCTCTTAAACTCGTGAATTTTCAGCAAAAGTCGCAAAACGAAAGATGGGGTAGGCGGAAAGTGATTGACGGGATATCCCATGAAACTGCATACTACAAGCAAGTGTCGCATGACAAGAAACTCGCAAATACTTCCAGATTGGCATAACCTTGAGAACAGAAATTCTTAGAAAACACCCTAACCTTTAAGGTTGCACTCCACACTTGCCAGGGTTTCGTACAAATGGCCCCTCCCTAATTTTATAATAAGGAACGTCGCCCGATTTTGACAGCATGGTAATTCTTCTTATCTTTCTACTAACTGATATCTATAGTATCACCCTGCTGGACGTAACCATTTCTCCAAAATAGGATATAACAATTGCTTGTTGATCGCACCCACTCGCCACTACAGAGTTAATCGTGTCCGGAATTGAATATCTGGCGGGTCAAAATCCGCACTTTTGCGGGAAGTGAAAATGATGATTCCTTTATGGCGACAAAATTTTACAAAAAAACGAGTAGGTCGACCCCCTGTTTTTTCGCCATTTTAAATTGTCCTTTGGACGGGAAATACTTTAACATACTTAAAAAGAAAATCGTTTCATACGTTTTCTCTGGGTTGCGGGTAGAATTTGACACATTTTCATATATTTTATGTTGTTTTTCAGAAAAGTTTAAGAAGGTTTAAGGAGGATTGCACGTCTTTCCCTTTCAATTTCAAAAGCTCACAAGTCTCCTGAAATAATGGCACGAGTGTGCTCATTTAGAAAATATATACTTCTATGGGTTTTTTGTTAAAGATTTTACATCTGTTTGTGGCCGAAGATCCGAACCCATACCTGTTTATAGCCGCACATCATTTAGGTGTGGAATGCACCCTTAATGTAGGCTCCATTGCGCGGTTATAATGCACGAGTAGGCAAAATATTGTATGTTCTCCTGCACTACACTCGTTAAAAGCGCTTATTCGGACCTTGTAATGACATGATATGGAACGGGATCATAAAAATCACTTATCTTAGTCAGAAATCTTTCGATTTTATGCATACTACATGGTATGATAGCATTGGCCTTGCATATATGCTATTTAGACCTATACAGAATTACCTCCCCTTGGCTAGGCATATATGTTACGATTAGTGACCTGTATGTCCTATTATTGTCAATGTGATAGTCAAAGTGATTAATTTTCAATACGGATCACACCAACACCCTGATCTAAGGTGAATGGGAGCGTATTTTTCTGGTTTTGTCCCTTTTATCTCGAAGTTTGTACTCCCACCCCCCAATCTTTTGGAAAAGTCGGAATGAGAAATTATTGACAATTTGGCTCGAATTTCAGCTATTTTTGCGATTATTTTGCTTCTCATGCCTCATTCGAAAGCTGGTCATCACTCCCGATCTTTGTACATTGGTCTGATTGTCACGGTCAATGCATAATGCTATAATATTCTTATTGAGCCCTTAAACTCGTGAATTTTCAGCAAAAGTCGCAAAACGAAAGATGGGGTAGGGGGAAAGTGATTGACGGGATATCCCATGAAACTGCATACTACAAGCAAGTGTCGCATGACAAGAAACTCGCAAATACTTCCAGATTGGCATAACCTTGAGAACAGAAATTCTTAGAAAACACCCTAACATTTAAGGTTGCACTCCACACTTGCCAGGGTTTCGTACAAATGGCCCCTCCCTAATTTTATAATAAGGAACGTCGCCCGATTTTGACAGCATGGTAATTCTTCTTATCTTTCTACTAACTGATATCTATAGTATCACCCTGCTGGACGTAACCATTTCTCCAAAATAGGATATAACAATTGCTTGTTGATCGCACCTACTCGCCACTACAGAGTTAATCGTGTCCGGAATTGAATATCTGGCGGGTCAAAATCCGCACTTTTGCGGGAAGTGAAAATGATGATTCCTTTATGGCGACAAAATTTTACAAAAAAACGAGTAGGTCGACCCCCTGTTTTTTCGCCATTTTAAATTGTCCTTTGGACGGGAAATACTTTAACATACTTAAAAAGAAAATCGTTTCATACGTTTTCTCTGGGTTGCGGGTAGAATTTGACACATTTCCATATATTTTATGTTGTTTTTCAGAAAAGTTTAAGAAGGCTTAAGGAGGATTGCACGTCTTTCCCTTTCAATTTCAAAAGCTCACAAGTCTCCTGAAATAATGGCACGAGTGTGCTCATTTAGAAATTATATACTTCTATGGTTTTTTTTGTTACAGATTTTACATCTGTTTGTGGCCGAAGATCCGAACCCATACCTGTTTATAGCCGCACGTCATTTAGGTGTGGAATGCACCCTTAATGTAGGCTCCATTGCGCGGTTATAATGCACGAGTAGGCAAAATATTGTATGTTCTCCTGCACTACACTCGTTAAAAGCGCTTATTCGGACCTTGTAATGACATGATATGGAACGGGATCATAAAAATCACTTATCTTAGTTGGAAATCTTTCGATTTTATGCATGCTACATGGTATGATAGCATTGGCCTTGCATATATGCTATTTAGACCTATACAGAATTACCTCCCCTTGGCTAGGCATATATGTTACGATTAGTGACCTGTATGTCCTATTATTGTCAATGTGATAGTCAAAGTGATTAATTTTCAATACGGATCACACCAACACCCTGATCTAAGGTGAATGGGAGCGTATTTTTCTGGTTTTGTCCCTTTTATCTCGAAGTTTGTACTCCCACCCCCCAATCTTTTGGAAAAGTCGGAATGAAAAATTATTGACAATTTGGCTCGAATTTCAGCTATTTTTGCGATTATTTTGCTTGTCAAGCCTCATTCGAAAGCTGATCATCACTCCCGATATTTGTGCATGGGTCTGATTGTCACGGTCAATGCATAATGCTATAATATTCTTATTGAGCTCGTAAAACCGTGAAATTTTTAGCAAAAGTCGCAAAACCAAAGATGGGATAGAGGGAAAGTGATTGACGGGATATCCCATAAAACTGCATACTACAAGCAAGTGTCGCATATCAAGAAACTCGCAAACATTTCCGGATTGGCATAACCTTGAGAACAGAAATTCTTAGAAAACACCCTAACCATTAAAGGTACACTCCACACTTGCCAGGGTTTCGTACAAATGGCTCCTCCCTAATTTTATAATAAGGAACGTCGCCCGAATTTGACAGCATGGTAATTCTTCTTACCTTTCTACTAACTGATATCTATAGTATCATCCTGCGGGCCGTAACCATTTCTCCAAACGAGGATATAACAATTGCTTGTTGATCGCACCCACTCGCCACTACAGAGTTAATCGTGTCCGGAATTAAATATCTGGCGGGTCAAAATCAGCATTTTTTCGGGAAGTGAAAATGATGATTCCTTTATGGCGATAAAATTTTACAAAAAACGAGTAGGTCGACCCCCTGCTTTTTCGCCTTTTTATATTGTCCTTTGGACGGGAAACACTTTAACATACATAAAAAGAAAATCGTTTCATACGTTTTCTCTGGGTTGCGGGTAGAATTTGACACATTTTCATATATTTTATGTTGTTTTTCAGAAAAGTTGAAGAAGGTTTAAGGAGGATTGCACGTCTTTCCTTTTCAATTTCAAAAGCTCACAAGTCTCCTAAAATAATGGCACGAGTGTGCTCATTTAGAAAATATATACTTTTATAGGGTTTTTGTTAAAGATTTTACATCTGTTTATGGCCGAAGATCTGAACCCATGCCTGTTTGTAGCCGCACATCATTTAGGTGTGGAATGCACCCTTAATGTAGGCTCCATTGTGCGGTTATAATGCACGAGTAGGCCAAATATTGTATGTTCTCGTGCACTACATCCGTTAAAAGCGCTTATTCGGACCTTGTAATGACTTGATATGGAACTGGATCATAAAAATCATTTATCTTAGTCAGAAATCTTTCGATTTTATGCATACTACATGGTATGATAACATTGGCCTTGCATATATGCTATTTAGACCTATACAGAATTACCTCCCCATGGCTAGGCATATATGTAACGATTAGTGACCTGTATGTTCTATTATTGTCAATGTGATAGTCAAAGTGATCAATTTTCAATACGGATCACACCAACACCCTGATCTAAGGTGAATGAGAGCGTATTATTCTGGTTTTGTCCCTTTTATCTCGAAGTTTGTACTCCCACCCCCCAATCTTTTGGAAAAGTCGGAATGAAAAATTATTGACAATTTGGCTCGAATTTCAGCTATTTTTGCGATTATTTTGCTTGTCAAGCCTCATTCGAAAGCTGATCATCACTCCCGATATTTGTGCATGGGTCTGATTGTCACGGTCAATGCATAATGCTATAATATTCTTATTGAGCTCGTAAAACCGTGAAATTTTTAGCAAAAGTCGCAAAACCAAAGATGGGGTAGAGGGAAAGTGATTGACGGGATATCCCATAAAACTGCATACTACAAGC
>JAVTVY010003755.1:0-38277 GCA_036873755.1 Hanleya hanleyi | reverse complement strand
TTTGAAGCTTCGGTCATGAAGAAAATTTTGTATCCAGTGTTGTATTCTGCCCTTAATTCCCAGGTTGTTTAATTGGGTGATAATCCCGTCCTGCCATACAAGGTCAAACGCCTTTTCAATATCCAAGAAAATTCCTAATGTATATTGGTGTTTGGCATTACCCTTTTTGATGGAGTGTTGGAGTCTGGCTATGTGGTCTAAAGTACTTCTTTTTTTCCGAAAACCGCTTTGTGTTTTGTTTAACAGGTTGTTGCTTTCCAGGTGATATTCAAGTCTGTTTTTGACCATGGTTTCCATAATTTTGCATAAATTTGACGTGAGTGAGATCGGCCTATATGACTTACTGTCTGATGGGTCTTTACCAGGTTTTGGTATTGGGATAACAATAGATGATTTCCATTTGCTCGGGAGTTGTTTGGTCTTCCAGCTAACATTAATTAGGTTTAGAATTAGTTCCTGAGTGTTGTTTGGTAGGTGTTTTAGGATTGTATACCCTAGTTTGTCTTCGCCGGGTGAACTTTCTTTTTTAGAGTGTAAAGCTTTTCTGTATTCATTGATAGTAAAGTCTCCGTTAAGGTAGTTTTCTTTATAATCATTTGTGTCATTTTCCAGGGTCGTTTCTTGTTTGATTTTTCTGAATTCTGGTTTCAGGTTTCTATCGCTACTGTTTGATGCGAATGATTCAGCAAGATATTCTGCCTTTTCGAGATTAGTTCTCTTTGTTTTGTTTAGTACGGGTATAGTGTTAGTTGCTTTCCCTTGGATGCTTTTTATTTTATTCCATACTTTCTTTGAGTTAGTTTTCGTATCGATAGTGTTGCAAAAATCTTCCCAGCATTTTGATTTGGCTTCTTTGACGCTTTTTTCTGCTATTCTTTTCAGTTCCTTATATCTTTCATGGTCACTCTGGAGTCGACTTTTTTGAATTTTCTGAGTGCTTTTTTCTTTGCTGCGATGTTCTTTCCACACTCTTGGTTCCACCAAGGCACTGGATTTTTGTTGGGCCGCGTATTCGTAACTGGAATATGCCTTTGTGCTATGTTTAGAAGTGTGCTGGTTATATTTTCATTGAAAGTCTCTATATCATTACTAAGTAGATCGTCACGAATTAGGCTTTTGCAATCGTTTTGGAAGCTTTCCCAGTCTGCCTTCGAGTATTGGAAGCGTGGGAGAGGGTCTGTCTTTTCAAAATCTGGTTTCATGCTAAATTTGGTTAGGATTGGAAAGTGGTCACTGTCTAATGTATCTGGTAGAACTGCCCATTCAGATTTAACTGCTAGTTCGGGAGAGACTATAGTTAGGTCAATTGCAGTGAGTTTACCGGTTCGCATATCTATTCTCGTCCCTTCTCCTGAGTTCAGAAATACGAGGTTATTGTCATCTAACCATTTTTCTACTGATTTACCTCTATCATCTGATGTGGTGCAGGTTTCGTCCCAGATTGGATTATGACTATTATAATCTCCGCAAATTATGATTGGCGAGTCATATGTTTGGGTGATTTTGTTCAGTTCTTTTTGTGATATTGTTTTTAAAGTGCCAGGGGAGTACAGGTTCACTATATTTATAGGTTTATTATTTTGGAACACCCGTATAGCTTGCCATTCGAGGTCTTCACTTTCTGGGCTCTTGTCCAATTCTAGCTGTATGAGTTCTTCCTTAACTAGTGTGAGGTTGCCTCCCTTTGGGCCGTTTAGTCTGTCTTGTCTATATGGCGTATATCCCTTTATTGCAAATTTATTTTTTCCTGGTTTAAGAAATGTTTCTTGTATACATATGATGTCAGGGTTTATTTCATTTACTAAGATTTTGAGATTGTCTCCGTGTTTTGCAATGCTATTCGCATTCCATTGTAGTACGGTGAGTTGTTTATTGAAAGTTGGGTTGTTATGTGTTGCGCGGTGGGTCTAACCTATTGTCCCTGGTGTTCTCATATAGAGGTGTTGAGGGCGTTATTGTGTTTCCTGGGAGTTGATGTTTTTCTTTTGTATTTTGGATTGAATCCCCATGCTATTATTTCTTTGGGGTTAAATTCCCAATTCAAGAAGTCTTGAGCAATGCGGGCTATTATGTCAGCTTTGTTTGTTTTGGGGTTGGCATTGTGGACTGAGTTAATAACAATGTTAATGAAGCCTAGGAATTCGATTTTACTCATGCTAATTGTTTCTGGTTTGTCCTCGGTTTCTGACTCCATTGTTTGTTCTGTCACTGGTGCCTTATTGTTAATTGCTACTTCGTTCACAGGTTTTCGCAGGTTTATTGTTTCTCTGAGTTTTTGATTCACTTTTGCTTCTCTGACTGCTTCTGCGTAAGAGATGCCTTTGTTGGCTCTAATGTACTGAACTGCTTTAGCATTTTTGTAGTGAATACACCCTTTCCAAGCTGAGCTATGATTCTGCTTGCAGTTTGCGCATTTTTTATGGGTTTCTGTGCAGTGCTCGTAGCTATGGGGCCCTGAACATTTGGGACATACAACACTGGCTTTGCAGTTTTTGGCTGTGTGAGAAGAAATCTTCTGGCAATTAAAACATCTTTTTGGGGTTTCGTAGAAGGGCTTGACTGTGACATTACGGGTCCATAGACAGACAGTATCTGGGAGTTTACTTCCATTGAATACTAACATTATGCTAGTTGTATCTGTTTTGTCCTTTTGCAGTCTTTTAGCGAATACTACATTTTGCTTCGAGAGAGTAGTTCTAATATAGTCTAGCCCAACACTTAGATCAATTCCATAAATTACGCCTTTGCATTGCTCTCTTTTTTGTTGATACTGTTTTACCGAGACGGGTTTGCCAGCTAGGAGGTCTAACCTAAGGAGTTTTTCATACTGTGTTTTAGATTGGCAGTGGATTTTGAGGTCTCCTCCGGGTAATTCATAGATTGTTTTTACGTCTCCGGCTTGTTGTTGGATGTCTTTCGCAACTTTGGCTTTGGGTAAGCTCGTGGCTTTGATTTGAGTAAGGCTGTGTATGACAGCCACAAAATTGAAAAGACTAGGCCTTTCGGGGAGGGCTCGATGTTTTTTGGTGGGTGGGGATTTTTCAGTGTTGATTTCTGATAGCTTCCTTTTAGGTGTTTTTACGGTGGATTGGGAGGCTTCCATTGTTTGATTTGGTTTTGTTAAGATCAGGACTAGTTGTTATTTGGTAAGTAGTGACTTTAGTGATAGGAAATATTAGTCTATGTGCAGAAAGTTCAATTCAAAACTTAGCTCTGGCTGGCTGGTTTCTCTCGCTCTTGTTGTAGTTTGGTAATCCTGTAACGCCGGGGAACCGCAGTGGAACACAAAGGCTTGGAAGTCTAGGCTGGCTTGGCAGATCAAAAACACGTCCGTTCACTCTAAGCGCTGAAATGCGTCTCTGATTGGGTGAGAAAGTGAAAGATAAGCAAATGAGTAGACGGTGTCAAATAATAATTTCTTGAACTGCTCGGCATTGTTTTAGTTATAATTAATCCCTAGTTTTCTGTTATAACTTCGCCGACTTTAATTTGAATTGGCAAATTGCCCGCTGACTTGTATGACTAACAACCATTGACTAATAAGCCATGCTCTAGAGATTATGTTATCGCCATTTTTGCAAAGATACCCCATCCTGTGAACATTGTTTTATTGACAAACATCTGCGAGAATAATACTCGAGTATCATGTAACCTAACAGTAAAAGATAAGAAGAGTTCTTTACGATTATACATAAAAAAATTCAAACAGAATTTAGATTCACAAATTGAAAACAAAATTTGATTTGACCTTGTTAACTTTGACAAAGGGGAATAGATATACAAGTGCCATTATGTAGAAAAGCGATTGCATCGGAGATGATCAATTTCAAATTAAACGGTTCAATTAGTGACTTACTATTCAAGCTTAGAATAT
This sequence comes from Hanleya hanleyi, assembly GCA_036873755.1. NCBI lineage: Eukaryota > Metazoa > Mollusca > Polyplacophora > Lepidopleurida > Hanleyidae > Hanleya > Hanleya hanleyi. Next base: position 34,403 of record JAVTVY010003755.1, on the reverse strand, counting down.
GGTATGAAACCAATTTCTCTTCGGAAATTCATGCGAATAAAGAACCAGAATATCTTTTCCGTGGAAGTCAGAATCTGATATGTAGTTTTTGTTTAAAAACGAGTTTTGCTCTGGACTGCGTTCATATGTTTACATAGAAGAAATAAGAGCCAATTTTTAATATACGCCCGCACATCTTCTCTCCCTATGCATACTCTAATGCACACACACACAAAATGATTTTTCATTGTATCCTGATTTTGAGGTCAATATGGTTTAAACAATTTATTTATTTCCTAGAAGGAAACTGGGATTAGAAACTATCAATGCATTGTATGCGGTTGTATTATACTTGTAAATGTAATAAACTTGTCTGTAATATCTACTGTCAATCTAAGGAAGACTCATCTTTAATACTATCTGGCTCATAGCCATTCTCTGGTGCTCTGAAGCGGAGAAACAGTCGGAACAACAACCTCTCATATTGAAGTCATTTTGTGCCTCCGTGCATACTTTTGGGTGAGTAGATACACTCAATTTTGGTATGCGACACATCGTCTCCCCCTGGGATTTCCACTCACCCAAAATTAAAATTGTAGATAAATAACTGTCAATGATTAATGATTTCCTGAATTTTATGCCACAGAGACCTTGGACCACTGATCTCGACCTCAATTTTGGTACGCCACAAAAAGTGCGGCTGAGATACTAAGACTACGTCCGAGAATCTACGGTATTCTCCGATTACTTTACTGTAGAGTCATATGGTTGCTTTTAGTCACCAGACGTCGCCAATTTTCCCCACCTCTTGCAAATCGCTCCAACACAGTCTCTACCCAGTGTATTCACTCACAAAAATTTGCAACAGTAGATAGAAATCTGTCATAGCTATAAACCTAACATGAATGGTTCAACGATTCTTTCTCTTTATGCCAGTAACCTTTAACCTCTAACATCTCTCTATTCGTTTGTGACACATCGTCTGCCCCTATGGTATCCATTAACAAAAAAATTAAAACTGTAGATAAAAAAAACTGTACCAGATATAGACCGGACACGAAAGGACGGATGGAAATCGTCATCACATAAGACGTCTGCCTTTTAAGCGGGCATATGCAAATGTTGTTCTCGCCTCGAAACTGACGATTTTGTACAAATCCACTCTTATTATTAAACGACCCTGAGACTGACGACATCGAAATTCCCCAGATCATGTGACATGAAAGTCAAACTGGAGTATTTTTCGTAATTTTCATTCTGGGGTAGGGAGATTCGTACATAATTTCGATAAAACATGCGTTTCATACACCGTTGTCTTGGCCTGATAAGGCTAAACAGATACAGAGATGGATTCTTCATTGTGTATATTTCAAAACGGTTGAATGGGCATTGATCAATCAAACAAAATTTAGTTGTTTCCGAGATGGCCAGTCTAAAACATGAGAATTATTTTTTAGACCGAGATTGCCAGCCTAAACATGAGAACTTCTCAACGCCCGAGATGTCATAGGTGGTAACCTAAATAATTAGATTTCTTATCTCCCCTTACAAACCAATAAGCTGGGGTATTTGTGGGGTTTATGTCGGGCAAGCTGTGTGGGGATCATGTGGGGAATGTGTAGGACAGCCAATGTGGGGAATGTGTAGGGATTTGGTAAAATCCCCACATTGGACTTAGTCGTGGAAAAGGAGTTTCTTAATGCTGCTTAGCTGAATTAAATCCCCACACTATCCCAACCTCAGCCCCACATGTTCCCTACATGTGGGGATGATGCGGGGAACTATATTTAAAGCTGGTATGGGATAGACACAAAATATTTCTGCAGTAAGTCAAGCATGGTACAGAAAACCCCACAATATCCCCACGTGGGGAATCTGCGGGGCAGAAAAGCCCACAACATCCCCACGTGGGGAATCTGTGGGGCAGTAATTCCAGCAATGTACGGAAAACCTCACAATATCCCCAAGTGGGGAATCTGCGGGGCAGAAAACCCCACAATATCCCCACGTGGGGAATCTGCGGGGTAGTAATTCCAGCATGGGAGAGAAAACCCCACAATATCCCCAGGTGGGGAATCTGCGGGGCAGTAATTCCAATATGGGAGAGAAAACCCCGCAATATCCCCACGCGGGGAATCTGCGGGGCAGAAAACCCCACAACATCCCCACGTTGGGAATCTGCGGGGCAGTAATTCCAGCATGGGAGAGACAACCCCACAATATCCCGACGTGGGGAATCTGCGGGGCAGAAAACCCCACAACATCCCCACGTTGGGAATCTGCGGGGCAGTAATTCCAATATGGGAGAGAAAACTCCACAATATCCCCACGTTGGGCAAAAAACCCCACAACATCCCCACGTGGAGAATCTGTGGGGCAGTAATTCCAGCATGAGAGAGAAAACCCCACAACATCCCCACGCTGGTAATCTGCGGGGCAATAATTCCAGCATGGGAGAGAAAACCCCACAATATCCCCATGTGTGGAATCTGCGGGGCAGAGAACCCCACAATATCCCCAGGTGGGGAATCTGCGGGGCAGTAATTCCAATATGGGAGAGAAAACCCCACAATATCCCCACGTGGGGAATCTGCGGGGCAGAAAACCCCACAACATCCCCACATGGGGAATCTGTGGGGCAGTAATTCCAGCATGGGAGAGAAAACCCCACAATATCCCCACGTGGGGAATCTGCGGGGCAGTAATTCCAATATGGGGCAGAAAACCCCACAAAGAGGTATGGCAACATCTCCACAGTAACCCTAGGGGATGGCGTGGGGATCGTGAGTAAAATGCAGGCGAGCTGCCGAATACTCTCCAAGTTTCTTCAGGCGAGCAGAGGAGAGCAATATCAAGATATTCGTAAGCATCATAGGTATTTAGTTTACTTTCAAGGCGAGTGATCGTTAACTCTCCTTGAAATACTTTCAGGAGAGTGGAGGCGAGAGGAGAGTGATCACTCTCCTCTCCTGGCCAGCACTGAAACACCATCTGTACAGAATTCCTGGGGTGTGGGGGAGGGGGCATCTTCTATCTGAAAGGGCATGTCATTTGTAGACTGTCTAGTCTGTCCCGATTCCTCCTGCAATATCATCCATCCCTTAAAATAACCACCAGCAAAGGCAAAATCCACGCGTATTCCACCTTTTATTCTTGAACAGCATAAAATATATATTGTATCACGTCTTAAAACACCCGAGCACAAAATGGGAAGCACATTGAAAGTCTGTGTCAAGTAGAATGTTTTTTTTTCATCCCTCAAAGGTTTAAAAAAATATGTCTTGGTCTTTTCCCACCTGTTGTGGGATGGCCTTTAGCATTCCTTGGGGGACTGTCGTTGGCAGATGAGGGTGAAGCTGAAGAAGAGTCCACCAGCTCTTCTGACATGTGGAGATCATGCTGCTTCAATGGTGTTTTCTGGCGGATTCTACCTGACCTTGCTGCGTCATAGCATTTCTGAGTGATGCCTCTCCTTACTTTGGACCACAGTGTGCCCTTGAACTGGTTGCAAACATAACCTGGAAGTCAAACAATGAAAAACGATTAGTATATTCTGAATGCCCGAGCTATCGTAATAAATTAATACAGGAAACAAATATGGTTGAACATACAGATATTCCAGTTGCGTGATAATGGCAGTCAAACATTGACCCGTACAAAACTGGCTATGGATGGTAGTGATGGTATGGATGGTAGTGATGGTAGGAATGGTAGTTATGGTATGGATGGAAGTGATGGTATGGATAGTAGTGATGGTAGAAATGGTAGTGATGGTATGGATGGTAGTGATGGTATAGATGGCAGTGATGGTATGGATGGTAGTGATGGCATAGATGGTAGTGATGGTAGTGATGGTATGGATGGTAGTGATGGTATGGATGGTAGTGATGGTAGGAATGGTAGTTATGGTATGGATGGTAGTGATGGCATGGATGGTAGTGATGGTAGTGATGGCATGGATGGTAGTGATGGTATGGATGGTAGTGATGGTAGGAATGGTATGGATGATAGGAATGGTAGTGATGGTATGGATGGTAGTGATGGTATGGATGGTAGTGAAGGTAGGAATGGTATGGATGGTAGTGAAGGTAGGAATGGTATGGATGGTAGTGATGGTATGGATGGTAGTGATGGTAGGAATGGTAGTGATGGCATGGATGGTATGGATGTGATGGTATGGATGGTAGTGAAGGTATGGATGGTAGTGATGGTATGGATGGTAGTGATGGTATGGATGGTAGTGATGGTATGGATGGTAGTGATGGTATGGATGGTAGGATGGCATAGATGGTAGTGATGGTATGGATGGTAGTGATGGTATGGATGATAGTGATGGTATGGATGGTAGTGATGGTATGGATGGTAGTGATGGTATGGATGGTAGTGATGGTAGTGATGGTAATGATGGTATGGATGGTAGTGATGGCATGGATGGTAGTGATGGTATGGATGGTAGTGATGGTAGTGATGGTATGGATGGTAGTGATGGTATGGATGGTAGTGATGGTAGGGATGGTATGGATGGTATGGATGGTAGTGATGGTATGGATGGTAGGAATGGTATGAATGGTAGTGATGGTATGGATGGTAGTGATGGTAGCGATGGTATGGATGGTAGGAATGGTATGGATGGTAGTGATGGTATGGATGGTAGTGATGGTAGGAATGGTATGGATGGTAGTGATGGTATGGATGGTAGGAATGGTAGTGATGGTATGGATGGTAGTGATGGTATGGATGGTAGTGATGGTAGGAATGGTATGGATGGTAGTGATGGTATGGATGGTAGGAATGGTATGAATGGTAGTGATGGTATGGATGGTAGTGTGGTATGGATGGTATGGATAGTAGTGATGGTATGGATGGTAGTGATGGTATGGATGGTAGGAATGGTATGAATGGTAGTGATGGTATGGATGGTAGTGACGGTATGGATGGTAGTGATGTTATGGATGGTAGTGATGGTAGGAATGGTAGCGATGGTATGGATGGTAGTGATGGTATGGATGGTAGTGATGGTAGTGATGGTAGAAATGGTAGTGATGGTATGGATGGTAGGAATGGTAATGATGGTATGGATGGTAGTGATGGCATGGATGGTAGTGATGGTATGGATGGTAGTGATGGTAGCGATGGTAGTGGTGGTATGGATGGTAGTGATGGTATGGATGGTAGTGATGGTAGGAATGGTAGTTATGGTATGGATGGTAGTGATGGTATGGATGGTAGTAATGGTATGGATGGTAGTGATGATATGGATGGTAGTGATGGTAGGAATGGTATGGATGGTATGGATAGTAGTGATGGTATGGATGGTAGTGATGGTATGGATGGTAGGAATGGTATGAATGGTAGTGATGGTATGGATGGTAGTGATGGTATGGATAGTAGTGATGGTATGGATGGTAGTGATGGTATGGATGGTAGGAATGGTATGGATGGTAGTGATGGTATGGATGGTAGTGATGGTATGGATGGTAGTGATGGTAGGAATTGTAGCGATGGTATGGATGGTAGTGATGGTAGTGATGGTATGGATGGTAGGAATGGTAATGATGGTATGGATGGTAGTGATGGCATGGATGGTAGTGATGGTAGGAATGGTAGCAATGGTATGGATGGTAGTGATGGTATGGATGGTAGTGATGGTAGGAATGGTAGTTATGGTATGGATGGTAGTGATGGTATGGATGGTAGATGGTATGGATGGTAGTGATGATATGGATGGTAGTGATGGTATGGATGGTAGTGATGATATGGATGGTAGTGATGGTAGGAATGGTATGGATGGTAGTGATGGTATGGATGGTAGTGATGGTAGGAATGGTAGTGATGGTATGGATGGTAGTGATAAACATGGTACTGAACTCAAATTTTAAAGAAAATCTTGACCTAAAATAGGACCTTTTGTACCATTGACAAAGTTCACAAATGTTTTTAAGCATCTTCCCTACTGAAATATTCACTGGTTTTGCATATTATCAAATAAGTGTGGCCTGCAGTTCCAGGCTGCTGTTGTCTGCTATAAAAATGAATAAAATATTTTTTTGTTCAAGTTTTTCTGGTTATTTGCAACAACAACAGTTTCACACTGGCAGATATAAAAACGAACTTGCAGCAGCAGTGAAAAATACCCATCGAGTTAAGAGTGGATTAACAGATTTTTTCTAAATCGTCCGTTAGTCAACATGTGCACAATCCTTCAAAAGCAGGAAATTAACATGAGGGTGAGACTCGCAAAACCCCTCGGCTTCCCCCGAGTAACTAAGAAATATGCTGTCAGTGCAATATATTATGGTTACAGGGCCTGATCTAGATTTTAGTTTGGGCACCTATAGATGGTGCAGAGTGTGATAAGTTATAATGAAATAGGCCATGATGTGGGACTGTCGAAGCCTATGGAAGCTGTGGGAGTACTAAATGGTCTAAATACAGCCGATATCTAATTCATATTTGGCGAAAGTACTTGCATTAGTATTGGTTTCAGCCTGTTCAGAGAGGGGATTTGTTTATTGTTTTATTTGGGGGGGGGGGGTTCATAATGAGCTCGAAAACAGCCTGGGTCAGGCCTGGGCTACATGTACTAATCATTCAGGATTGTACTTTTTACAGCATATCATTATTCTGCAGATTTAACAGCTACAGTAACATTCAAGCAAATATCGCAAAAGGGGCATAATTTTTCAAGGAGATAAATAATTTGGTAGCCGTACTGAACACAATTTAGTAGATGTACCGAACACGGGCCTGCAGATATGACTTGTACACTCAACTTATATATCACAAAATCAGAGATAATTAGACCCGAAGTGAAACTCTTAACCCCTAATGTACAGCAAGTCAAGGGGCTGGCCCTGAAACATGCCCGGTAAATAATAAGCTACAAATAACTGGTTTGGCACCCCTTTCATGCCTTTCCCCACAACTGGTGGGACATCCCACCTCTTAGAAATGAACAGGATATCACAGTTTTTTCTCAGACATGCAGTGATTATAAGATTTCCTCACCTCTAGGTGTAACTTCCTTTTCTTGTAGGAGAGGATAACTGGTATTCACATGAGGTCCACAAGCCAATCTAATCCATTATCCTGTTATCAATTCACACAATGGGTAGGGTCCAGTATTTGCCTGTTCCTATAAATCATTGAAATACAAACAAAATTATTTATATTAGATAAAACTCAATCAGGGCAGTATACATTCTGTAGCAAATTATTGTTACCTGAAAAGAGAGGCAGAAATGCATTTTAGTATCAAACATAATACTGTTAAACGTGACAGTTTTATAGTCTAAAGTACCGGTTACAGAACAGAATTTCATATTTTAAACTGTGCTCTCAGCCTATTTCACTTGTAAACAGAAAATTCATTCCGTTGCAAATAAAAATCAATCTTCCTTTCCATTGAGAGCAAACTAATGGAGGTAAATGTAGGTGAGGTGTTCAGCCAACGACATACAAACTACCATACATGTATTTCTAATTTGATGATCATACTTCTAGTCAGCTATGCATTAAACAGACTAAAAAACAAACAAACATTATCAATGACTAGTGATTAATCAATCCAGATACAGTCATTGAAGGGATATTTAGCCTACTCTACCTTGGAGTCACTGTTCAAATCTTTGTACTCTTCTGATGGCGGAATGTCCATCCATGACATGCTCTGGTTCCATGACAACATCACCCTTGAAATTATCATTTCAGTCATATGCTTCAAACCTGATAAAAAAAAAAGATGTATTCAATAGGAGTTTTGCACCTTCCACCCCCTCCCCCCCCATACATTTTTTTTCAATAATAATAATAAAAACAGTCCTGGCCTGCAATAGTTTCATATACAGAACTTTTTCTCTGTTGTTTCTATATAAACATATATTCTGAGCAGACAGATCACCGTATCAAATCTAAAACTGGCGGTCAGTAAAATTAAATTAATATCGTGTTGGTTCGAAAACAGGTGATTTCACCCCTGTACCTAAACGACCAGCTGTCTGAATATCCATCCCGTTTTAGGGACAGAAACTTTTAAATAAATCGGAAATAAAAATTCATTTTTTAGGTCATAACAGTAATACCAGCTGATACTGCGAAAAGTGTGTAGGCCACGAAAATGGGGTGCACGTCAATAGGTATACGATTTGACATGTAAATCAAAACACCTTACCGCTCGACTAATTCATGTTTCCTTCCCGATAGTTTCGCTTTCCGTTTCCTCAGATCATCCTTTAGGTCTTCCAGCGTCCATTCTTCGTATTTACTCGCCATCTTAACGTTTTGGTGAAGAAAACTCAACCAAGTTCAACTTGCAGCCAATGTTTACAATCGGGCCCCACTTCCGATGTTGCGCGCGCAAACTTGCTTGTAGAAAGTCTTGATATGAAGGGAGACAACTCGATTAACATGCAAATTAATAGGCAATGGCCTAAGACGGCTCACATTTATAGTCGTGATTTAGCCTTTTATATCGGAGGAAATTTATGGATGCGATACATTAGACACAGAACTTCTATTCATGCATTACATTAAAAATATTCTTATGACATATGATCAGTGAATTGATATTCTAGCAATCTTTAAACCTAGTCCTATAGGGCAATGGGCACGGCCTATATTCCGCGAAAATATGAGGGGGATACGCCGGAGATGGTAACCAACACTTGATAACTCTGCCGGTATCTCTTCGATATTTGATTCTGTTTAGTTATTTTTAAACCTGTACAGATACCCGTTTCAAAAATATATCTTTTGCTACACATTTCTTTCACCTCACGACGAGAGGTTTACCGTGAAAGATGCATGGTGTCGATTCGACGGGAATTTTTCGCGATACACCGGCACAAAACGTTTTAATAACTTTGATTGAAAATGCATAAAAAAAATACAAATCTAAATAAATAGTTTTCATTTCGAGTATTATAGGATCATGAAAAAAATATAAATGTTTTTGTATATTCTTTTAAGAAAACAGAGTTCACAGTCTGCCTGCATGATCCCCACATTTATCTCACACTATATGTGCAAATAAAATATCGCCCCACTTCAACCCCACTATCGTCTTAGGCTATGCATGAAAGAATGCTTGCCCAACAAAATCCCCACGTCGGACTTAAACTTTCAGTACAGCCCGGCACATTCCCTACATTGGACTTTGTCTACGAGCGCTGGAAAAAGTCCACCCCACCTAATCCCTACAAACAACTCAGTCGATTAAATCCGAAGTTCATTTTCCCTACACCAACCCCACGTTAGACTTTGAATATATAGCAGATAAAGCTATGCCCTACATCATCCCCACGCGAACTTTGAATTCTCGCCCATTCACCCGTCATAATCCCCACATCAGCCCTACATAATCCCCATATTTATGCTAAATTTGCATAACCGTGGGCAGCTGCCCCACACAAACCCTACGTTATCCCCACGAGGAAAGTTCCAAACCACGCTTCGCCCCACACGAACCCCACGCGCCCACCAAAACCCCACACTTTCCCTACGCAATCCCCACGTTTATGTTTGTAAGGGTCTACTTCCAATAGAAGCTGTTATAAGCTTCTTTTTCTTCAATTGACCAATCCTTACTATACAGCAAAGCCTGAGCTTTGGCGATAAAGATGATATTAAAGTATAAACGGCTACGATGGAAATCCGTATGGAAAGCGGCAACTTCAAACAAAGAGACTATGAGCTAGGGAGAACAGGCGGACCACGAACCAATAACTAACCAATATGAAAACACTTGAGTAATAAAATTATAATATTGACAAGAGAAGTCTTTCGTAGATTAAATGTAAATATTTATTACAAACAATTCCATTACAGGTTTATATACAAGTAGAATACAACTGTATACAGTCATATCGTATAGCAGAACATAGCACTACAATGAAAACATAGATAATATAGAAGATACACACTTGATAACTGGGCTTCAAATTATATAAATATTGACACACTAATGAATCTGAGATACACTGACACTGAGATTATGCTGAGACGAATTCTTTAAAATATATTGAAACCATCAAAACTTATTAGAACATACTACCGGTATTCAACAATATACATAGCACAAATGATAGCACAGTTGACCACTCAAAGTCAGAACCTACACAATAGTAGACAATATATCAACCAGCATATTTACATTCATCAGTCCGGTTACATTCCCTATCTAAAGTCATTCCACTTTGACTAACAGTTCTTTCTTCCGATGGCTAAGTCGATGACGGATCATGTTACCGGACTGGGCAAAGCCCTTTCCACATGTCTCGCATACGTATGGTTTTTCTCCACTGTGCAGGCGACAATGTTTTCGCCAGGTCGAATAGTCGGAGAATGCGCGAAAACATACTGGACATGAATATGGCTTTTCCCCGGTATGAATACGACGATGAGTTCGTAGACTGGAACTCTGGGTAAATCTCTTGTTGCAAAGTTGGCATTCGTAGGGTTTCTCTCCTGTGTGTACCCGGGCGTGTTGGCGTAAATTGGCTTGACTCTTGAATGTCTTGTTGCACATGTTACAACACGGCCTGTCACGTTCATTCTTATCGATTGATTTCCGTCCTATCCCCACTAAAGGAACACTCTCTGTCACTCTATTGGACATGACAGGAAGATCGGTGAGCCCGAAGTTTGGTCGATATGTTGCAGGGGTTACATCGATGTAGTCTATGGCATCAAGTAAACTCTCTGATAGTCCAATGGACATCGTCTGCGACAAATCTGTGATGCTGCTGTAACCAGAGTCGGAATCTTCGAGGAGGAGGCTGTTGGCGATGCTTCTGGACTGAGGAGGGGAGTAACACCTTTGAAAGCACTGGCGGTCATCAAGCAACATTTTCCCAATGGACTTAGCTTGCGTCATACAACTGTTTCTGGGTGGTCGTGGGACGGACTGGAGTGGAAATGATCCTCTGTCAACGGTCTCTTCCTTTACTCGGTAGGAGACTAAGCCAGGCGTGGACTGGGCTTGAGGTAGAAATCCTGTCGGACGACACGTATCTAGCGTTGGCAAGATCTCAGCAACGTTGTCAAATGTGAAGACTCTGCTTGGAATGCAGATTGGGGAAGGAATATAAAAACCCTGATCGCCAACACGATGGTTCATCTTTGCGAGTGTTGCCACAGCCTCGTGGTATTTGTGAACAGAGGGCCTGAAAAAGAAGTGATTTATTAATGATAAATTACTCATTATTTTTAAATTATGTATTGAAGGCATTTATTGAACGACCGAATGAATTAGATTGACCAATGATTGATTTTAATTACATTCGGTGTACATTGGTGTATCTATGCATGTTAGTAGAAACCTATGCCAATATTCAGTACAAACCCCATTAATCTTACTATGCACATATATGAAAATCACACATACCACTCTGGGCCATGGGTTTGGGAGAAGTCGCTGTTCTTACTCAAGTCAAGAGGAATCCCAGCCGGGGATGATGGCCAGTGCTGGTGGTCGGTATACATGTATCTAGATGGATTATTCTGGTACATACTAAAATATACGAGAGATATAACAACGAAATAAGATTACACATAAAAAATACAATGGCATACAAGTACTTTCAGATTTTCTGAAGTTGTACTTCAGACGCTTCCTTTACAAATTATTTACATGAAGATCACTATTTTATAATCTCAATCATTATATTTCAGTAAGGTCCATTGGAAAAAATATGCAGCACGCCCAAATATACCATAATGGAGATGACGTATTAAAAACAAAATTTAAAGCATGCCAAATGGCACAGAACAAAATTATGCTAAGAGTTGAATAGGTAACTTACATTTTTGGTGTAAGAAATTTGGGTTTCACGAATTTCTGTCAAGAGAAGCTCTCAATTTGTCGCCGAAGTAAGTCTTGAGAATAAGGGAAGGACGCGTTCACTCAAGCAGAAGAGTTTTAATACAATTTCGACTTTGATCCCTAGAATTTATAACCTTGTTACATTTTGAGAACTTTTTGATAGCCATATTGTCAGTACATTGCTTTTGTCTAAGAACTGGCACGATGCGTCTCTGATTGGGTGAGAAAGTGAAAGATAAGCAAATGAGTAGACGGTGTCAAATAATAATTTCTTGAACTGCTCGGCATTGTTTTAGTTATAATTAATCCCTAGTTTTCTGTTATAACTTCGCCGACTTTAATTTGAATTGGCAAATTGCCCGCTGACTTGTATGACTAACAACCATTGACTAATAAGCCATGCTCTAGAGATTATGTTATCGCCATTTTTGCAAAGATACCCCATCCTGTGAACATTGTTTTATTGACAAACATCTGCGAGAATAATACTCGAGTATCATGTAACCTAACAGTAAAAGATAAGAAGAGTTCTTTACGATTATACATAAAAAAATTCAAACAGAATTTAGATTCACAAATTGAAAACAAAATTTGATTTGACCTTGTTAACTTTGACAAAGGGGAATAGATATACAAGTGCCATTATGTAGAAAAGCGATTGCATCGGAGATGATCAATTTCAAATTAAACGGTTCAATTAGTGACTTACTATTCAAGCTTAGAATATGGTATGAAACCAATTTCTCTTCGGAAATTCATGCGAATAAAGAACCAGAATATCTTTTCCGTGGAAGTCAGAATCTGATATGTAGTTTTTGTTTAAAAACGAGTTTTGCTCTGGACTGCGTTCATATGTTTACATAGAAGAAATAAGAGCCAATTTTTAATATACGCCCGCACATCTTCTCTCCCTATGCATACTCTAATGCACACACACACAAAATGATTTTTCATTGTATCCTGATTTTGAGGTCAATATGGTTTAAACAATTTATTTATTTCCTAGAAGGAAACTGGGATTAGAAACTATCAATGCATTGTATGCGGTTGTATTATACTTGTAAATGTAATAAACTTGTCTGTAATATCTACTGTCAATCTAAGGAAGACTCATCTTTAATACTATCTGGCTCATAGCCATTCTCTGGTGCTCTGAAGCGGAGAAACAGTCGGAACAACAACCTCTCATATTGAAGTCATTTTGTGCCTCCGTGCATACTTTTGGGTGAGTAGATACACTCAATTTTGGTATGCGACACATCGTCTCCCCCTGGGATTTCCACTCACCCAAAATTAAAATTGTAGATAAATAACTGTCAATGATTAATGATTTCCTGAATTTTATGCCACAGAGACCTTGGACCACTGATCTCGACCTCAATTTTGGTACGCCACAAAAAGTGCGGCTGAGATACTAAGACTACGTCCGAGAATCTACGGTATTCTCCGATTACTTTACTGTAGAGTCATATGGTTGCTTTTAGTCACCAGACGTCGCCAATTTTCCCCACCTCTTGCAAATCGCTCCAACACAGTCTCTACCCAGTGTATTCACTCACAAAAATTTGCAACAGTAGATAGAAATCTGTCATATCTATAAACCTAACATGAATGGTTCAACGATTCTTTCTCTTTATGCCAGTAACCTTTAACCTCTAACATCTCTCTATTCGTCTGTGACACATCGTCTGCCCCTATGGTATCCATTAACAAAAAAAATAAAACTGTAGATAAAAAAAACTGTACCAGATATAGACCGGACACGAAAGGACGGATGGAAATCGTCATCACATAAGACGTCTGCCTTTTAAGCGGGCATATACAAATGTTGTTCTCGCCTCGAAACTGACGATTTTGTACAAATCCACTCTTATTATTAAACGACCCTGAGACTGATGACATCGAAATTCCCCAGATCATGTGACATGAAAGTCAAACTGGAGTATTTTTCGTAATTTTCATTCTGGGGTAGGGAGATTCGTACATAATATCGATAAAACATGCGTTTCATACACCGTTGTCTTGGCCTGATAAGGCTAAACAGATACAGAGATGGATTCTTCATTGTGTATATTTCAAAACGGTTGAATGGGCATTGATCAATCAAACAAAATTTAGTTGTTTCCGAGATGGCCAGTCTAAAACATGAGAATTATTTTTTAGACCGAGATTGCCACCTAAACATGAGAACTTCTCAACGCCCGAGATGTCATAGGTGGTAACCTAAATAATTAGATTTCTTATGTCTACTTCTAATAGAAGCTGTTATAAGCTTCTTTTTCTTCAATTGACCAATCCTTACTATACAGCAAAGCCTGAGCTTTGGTTTTTGATTGAAATTGTAGTTTAAGGGCCGCTTCCCATTCGGATTTCGCGGCCCATCAACTCAATGTTTTATTTGGATTTAGCGGTACATTTCTTTGTTTTCTTTTAATATCTTTTCCAGCGCTAAATATATAAATAAATAAATAAATAAATAAATAAATAAATAAATAAATAAATAAATGAATAAATAATAAATAACAATGATAGATTAGCAGGAGATGTAAATAGAAGTAAATAAGAGTCGCTATGTACAAGTTCGTAAGTCTCTTTCGGGTTTTTTGGGTTAAGCTATACTAGTAAATATGAGTTCACTGTTGGTCTAATCGCGTGGATGATGCCTTTGTCTTGGTACCCCTTTGTACGCACAAAGCCGTCCAGAAAAAACTGGGAGAACCATGGGCGTCTTCAGGATTTTTCGAATCGACTTCCCTAACGACGCCATTGGGAACAGGGTGGGTTCTTCCAGAAATCTGTGCCTGTAACAATTGCTTGGAGTGTGTATTGGGGCACAGGACGGCAGGTCTACGTCCTATATTGTGTGAAAGTCAAAGGATGATATGTGTTGAGGCGTCATTTCGGTGTCATATATGGGGTAGCATGTCTGTGTGGTTTAGGATTTGGTATTCTGGTTGCTCAGTTCGGTGGAGTAGCCTGTCTAGCGTGGTACAGGGTCGAGTATTCTGGACGTTCTTGTTGTCCGACGATGATGATCTTCATGCATGTTTGTCTCCATTTGGTGCTGTTTCATAATATTTGTCGTCATCGGTGTTCTGTTTCATGGCTGGTCTTACTCGTCTGTGGTCTTCAGTGTGCTGTGCCTGTATTACAAAGAATAGAAGAGTTTGTAGTTTCTTGTTTTCTGGTGTTATTTTTTGCCATCGACTGGCACTATCGTGATCTAAGTCACACATGATCAATATCAATAAATAATTAGGTACTAAATATTATAAATAAAAATATTATTATAGTTAAAGCCGATTGTGAATGTTTCATATAACCTCCAGTCTTCTGCCCCTGCATGAAGACCGGACGGTTAACATTCGTTAACGAGGGTTGGAAATAAGGGAACACAATTTGGTCGGAGCTCGTTATTAGGAGCTTTTAATTTGATCAGTGAATTTGTCTATGTTATTGCTATGGCATTTTGATTGGTTAGTGTCCAAATTTGATCAGTCATTTCTGATCACTGACCCTTATTTCCGCCCCTGTAAAATAGTTTTGACTCTAAGCGTGCTACATTTATTCAAATTTGGTCCTAGGTTTATTGGTGTCTTGGTGTAACCATATGGTATTAAATGGTAGAGTGATAGTCAGTAGATTTGATGTAAGCTAGTAAGGTGGAGTATACTTTGTTTATAAGAGGTGGTTTAGGATTTAATATAGAAGCCAACGACAGAGGGACATTTAAGTTTTTGAGTTCGTTTTCCAGTGTTCGGCGATAGAGGTCATGTTTTGGGCATTTGAGTATAAAATGTTCTATCGTTTCTTCTTCGTTGTTGCATGAAGTGCATAGTGGTGATGTGTTTTTTATTAGCTTAGATAAGTGAGATTTTAGTCCTGTTTTGCCTAGTCTTAATCTTGTGATGATGCGGTCGTCACGTTTACTGTTTAGCTGGAATCCAAAACTCCTTCTTTTCCCCTTATCTAGAATACTATGTAGCCATCTACCTCGGTTTTCTTCGTTCCATTCCTTCTCCCATTTACTATCTATTCTGGTTTTAATGATAGAATTCAGTTCTTTGGTTCCTAGTCCTATATGCACGTCAGGTGCAGTTTTGGTGAGGCTGTCTTTGGCTGTCCTATCAGCGGCTTCATTTCCCCTAACGTCCACGTGGGCGGGAATCCAAGCTAAAATG
The DNA here is from genome assembly GCA_036873755.1 of Hanleya hanleyi. NCBI lineage: Eukaryota > Metazoa > Mollusca > Polyplacophora > Lepidopleurida > Hanleyidae > Hanleya > Hanleya hanleyi. The sequence goes on along the minus strand of JAVTVY010003755.1, from coordinate 18,422 downwards.
GCGTCAATGTCATTGTCTCGTATTTGTGTACATAAAATTTTTATTTCGTGTATGAGGTCAGGTCTGCTGTCAGATTTAGAGTTCTTTATAGATACCAGTCCGCTTAAGGAATCGCTAAGAATAACGGTGGAAACAGGTCGGTTCTGAAGAACCCATTCGAGAGCCTTGATTATGGCGACTAATTCAGTGGTGTATACAGACATATTGTCTGGTAGTTTGAAACCTTCGTGAATGTCAAGTTCTGGTATAACGAATGCAGAACCTGTATTGTGACTTGTGTTTTTGGAGCCGTCTGTATATATTTTCAAGCGATTTTTCCAATGTGTGTCAATATATTCGAGGGCAGTGACTCTTATATGCTCTGGGTTGTCCTGTTTGGTGATGTAGCTATGTATATTCGTGTCCACGTGTGGTGTGATTAGTTGCCATGGTGGTCTATTGACCTTGTCAGTGTCAGAGATACAAGAGATAGGGATGTCGTGTTCTTGGAATAGTCGTTCTATCGTGTAACCGAATGGTGCGGAGTCTTTTTCCCATTTCCTTTTTAGGAATTCGTATTCGGTTTTTGGGCCAAAAATGTTGTGGCATGGGTGGTTTTCGCCCTTGGCTATTGTTTTCCCTGCATATTTCATTGACAGCTCTTCTCGTCTTAAGTGTAAGGGTTTTTCATTAGTTTCTATTTGTAGACTACATAATGCAGTTCCTTTGAACGCCCCGGTGGCTATTTTTAGGGCCGAATACTGAATGCTGTCTATTCTTTTCAAATGGGTCTTGCATGCTGATTGATACGCGATTGAACCATAGTCTATTTTGGATCTGATGAGTGTTTGATATAATTTGATTAAGCTATGTTTATTGGCCCCCCAGTTGGTACCCGATACGCACCTCATAAGGTTCAGGTCCTTGTTACACCGAATAATTAATTGGTCGATGTGGTCTTTCCAAGTGAGTTTTCGGTCGAAGATCATACCTAGGTATTTGACACTATTCTTAAACTCGATTTTCTGGCCTCCTAGTGATAGCGTGATGTCTGTGGTTTGTTTATTTGAGAATAGCACACCGGTAGTTTTGACAGCTGAAAATTTGAATCCCCATTTATCGGCCCAGTCGCTGACTGTATTTAGTACCTTTTGCATTATACTTGTTAATTTTTTTATCGATCCGGCAGATTTCCACATGGCAGCATCATCAGCAAAAAGTGATTGTTCAATTTCAGGATGTTTTGTGTCAATTTCGTTGGCCAGGCCATTAATCAGGATGTTAAAAAGGGTGGGGCTTATGACGCTGCCCTGTGGGGTGCCGTTATCTAGCTGGTGGTCCATGGACATGGTGTTACCAATACGAACTTTGAAGTTTCGGTCATGAAGAAAAATTTTTATCCAGTGTTGTATCCTGCCTTTAATTCCTAGGTTGTTTAATTGGGTGATAATCCCGTCCTGCCATACAAGGTCAAACGCCTTTTCTATATCCAAGAAAATGCCTAATGTATATTGGTGTTTGGCATTACCCTTTTTGATTGAGTGTTGGAGTCTGGCTATGTGGTCTAAAGTACTTCTTTTTTCCGAAAACCGCTTTGTGTTTTGTTTAACAAGTTGTTGCTTTCCAGGTGATATTCAAGTCTGTTTTTGACCATGGTTTCCATAATTTTGCATAAATTTGACGTGAGTGAGATCGGCCTATATGACTTACTATCTGATGGGTCTTTACCAGGTTTTGGTATTGGGATAACAATAGATGATTTCCATTTGTTCGGGAGTTGTTTGGTCTTCCAACTCACATTAACTAGTTTTAGGATTAGTTTCTGAGTGGTGTTTGGTAGGTGCTTTAGGATTGTATACCCTAGTTTGTCTTCGCCGGGTGAACTTTCTTTTTTAGAGTGTAAAGCTTTTCTGTATTCATTGATATTAAAGTCTCCGTTAAGGTAGTTTTCTATATAATCATTTGTGTCATTTTCCAGGATAGTTTCTTGTTTGATTTTTCTGAATTCTGGTTTCAGGTTGCTATCGCTACTGTTTGATGCGAATGATTCAGCAAGATATTCTGCCTTTTCGAGATTAGTTCTCTTTGTTCTGTTTAGTACGGGTATTGTGTTAGTTGCTTTCCCTTGAATGCTTTTTATTTTATTCCATACTTTCTTTGAGTTATTTTTCGTATCTATAGTGTTGCAGAAATCTTCCCAGCATCTTGATTTGGCTTCTTTGACGCTTTTTTCTGCTATTCTTTTCAGTTCCTTATATATTTCATGATCACTCTGCTATTCTTTTCAGTTCCTTATATATTTCATGATCACTCTGGAGCCGGCTTTTTTTTGAATTTTCTGAGTGCTTTTTTCTTTGCAGCGATGTTCTTTCCACACTCTCGGTCCCACCAAGGCACTGGATTTTTGTTGGGTCGCTTATTCGTAACTGGAATATGTTTTTGTGCTATGTTTAGAAGTTTGCTGGTTATATTTTCATTGAAAGTCTCTATATCATTACTAACTATATCGTCATGTATTAGACTTTGGCAATCGTTTTGGAAGCTTTTCCAGTCTGCCTTGGAGTATTGGAAACGTGGGAGAGGGTCTGTCTGTTCAAAATCTGGTTTCATGCTAAATTTAGTCAGGATTGGAAAATGGTCGCTGTCTAGTGTATCTGGTAGGACTGCCCATTCTGATTTTACTGCTAGTTCGGGAGAGACTATTGTTAGGTCAATTGCAGTGAGTTTACCGGTTCGCATATCTATTCTAGTCCCTTCTCCCGAGTTCAGGAATACGAGGTTATTATCATCTAACCATTTTTCTACTGATTTACCCCTATCATCTGACGTGGTGCAGGTTTCGTCCCAGATTGGATTATGGCTATTATAATCGCCGCAGATTATAATTGGCGAGTCATATTTTTGGGTGATTTTGTTAAGTTCTTTTTGTGATATTGTTTTTAGAGTGCCAGGGGAGTACAGGTTCACTATATTTATAGGTTTATTATTTTGGAACACCCGTATAGCTTGCCATTCGAGGTCTTCATTTACTGGGCTCTTGTCCAATTCTAGCTGTATGAGTTCTTCCTTAACTAGTGTGAGGTTGCCTCCCTTTGGGCCGTTTAGTCTGTCTTGTCTATATGGCGTATATCCTTTTATTGCAAATTTATTTTTTCCTGGCTTAAGAAATGTTTCTTGTATACATATGATGTCAGGGCTTATTTCATTTACTAAGATTTTGAGATTGTCTCGGTGTTTTGCAATGCTATTTGCATTCCATTGTAGTATGGTGAGTTTATTGAAAATTGGGTTGTGTATTACGCGGTGGGTCTAATGTATTGTCCCAGGTGTTCTCATATAGAGGTGTTGAGGGCGTTATTGTTTTTCTTGGGAGTTGATGTTTTTCTTTTGTATTTCGGATTGAATCCCCATGCTATTATTTCTTTGGGGTTAAATTCCCAATTCAAGAAGTCTTGAGCAATGCGGGCTATTATGTCAGCTTTATTCGTCTTGGGGATGGCATTGTGGACTGAGTTAATAACAATGTTAATAAAGCCTAGGAATTCGATTTTACTCATACTAATTGTTTCGGGCTGGTCCGCGGTTTCTGACTCCATTGATTGTTCTGTCACTGGTGCCTCGCTCACAGGTTTTCGCAGGTCTATTGTTTCTCTGAGTTTTTGATTCACATTAGTTTCTCTGATTTTCCTATTCATTCTGGTTTCTTTTATAGCTTCTGCGTAAGAAATTCCTTTGTCTGCCTTAGTGAATTCAACTCTTTTTGCCTCTTTGTAAGCTATACAACCCTTGTAGGCCGCTGAATGGTTGCCTTTGCAGTTTACACATGTTACTTTTCTTTCTGTACATTCTTCGTATTTATGATTTCCAGAGCATTTCGCACATACAACTTGAGATTTACAAAATCTAGCTATATGACCACCATATTTCTGACAGTTATGGCATCGTTTTGGTGTGTCAAAAAAGGTTTAACTATAATGTTACGAAGCCATAGCCGGACAGTTTCCGGTAATTTTGATCCTTTGAATACTAGCATAATGCTTGTCGTTTCCTGTTTGTTCTTTTGCATTCTTTTGGCATATACGACGTTTTGTTTTGAGAGAGTGGGGAGAATGTCTTCTAGTTTGATACTGTGGTCAATTCCATAAATTACTCCTTTGCATTGCTCTCTACGCTGTATGAATTGTTTTACCGAGACAGGTTTATCTGCTAGCAGGTCTAAATGTAGTAATTTCTCGTACCGAGTTTGTGATTTGCAGTGGACTTTCAGATCACCACCCGGTAGTTCAAAGATTTGATGTACGTCGCCAGCACATTTTCTTAGATCGTTTGCTACCTTGGCCTTTGGGAATTTACATGCTCTCATTTGGGTTAAACTATGGATGATGGCGATAAAATTTGCTAGACTACTAGGCCTTTCGGGTAGGGATCGTGGTTTTTTGGTGGGTGGGGATTTTTCAGTGTTGATTTCTGAGTGCTTTCTTTTAGGTGTTTTTACGGTGGATTGGGAGGCTTCCATTGTTTGATTTGTTTTTGTTTAGATCAGGACTAGTTGTTATTTGGTAAGGAGTGACTTTAGTGATAGGAAAAATTAGTATAGGTGCAAGAATTCAATTCAAACTTAGCTCTGGCTGGCTGGTTTCTTCCGCTGGTGGTTGTTGTTGTAGTATAGGTAATCCTGTAAAGCCCGGGGAACAAAGACCGCAGAGGAACACAAAGGCTGGGAAAGCTGGGCTGGTTTGGTGGAACACAAAAAACACGTCCGTTCACTTTGAGCGCTGAACTGCATGTGCTTTGGCGATAAAGATGATATTAAAGTATAAACGGCTACGATGGAAATCCGTATGGAAAGCGGCAACTTCAAACAAAGAGACTATGAGCTAGGGAGAACAGGCGGACCACGAACCAATAACTAACCAATATGAAAACACTTGAGTAATAAAATTATAATATTGACAAGAGAAGTCTTTCGTAGATTAAATGTAAATATTTATTACAAACAATTCCATTACAGGTTTATATACAAGTAGAATACAACTGTATACAGTCATATCGTATAGCAGAACATAGCACTACAATGAAAACATAGATATTATAGAAGATACACACTTGATAACTGGGCTTCAATTTATATAAATATTGACACACTAATGAATCTGAGATACACTGACACTGAGATTATGCTGAGACGAATTCTTTAAAATATATTGAAACCATCAAAACTTATTAGAACATACTACCGGTATTCAACAATATACATAGCACAAATGATAGCACAGTTGACCACTCAAAGTCAGAACCTACACAATAGTAGACAATATATCAACCAGCATATTTACATTCATCAGTCCGGTTACATTCCCTATCTAAAGTCATTCCACTTTGACTAACAGTTCTTTCTTCCGATGGCTAAGTCGATGACGGATCATGTTACCGGACTGGGCAAAGCCCTTTCCACATGTCTCGCATACGTATGGTTTTTCTCCACTGTGCAGGCGACAATGTTTTCGCCAGGTCGAATAGTCGGAGAATGCGCGAAAACATACTGGACATGAATATGGCTTTTCCCCGGTATGAATACGACGATGAGTTCGTAGACTGGAACTCTGGGTAAATCTCTTGTTGCAAAGTTGGCATTCGTAGGGTTTCTCTCCTGTGTGTACCCGGGCGTGTTGGCGTAAATTGGCTTGACTCTTGAATGTCTTGTTGCAGATGTTACAACACGGCCTGTCACGTTCATTCTTATCGATTGATTTCCGTCCTAAAGGAACACTCTCTGTCACTCTATTGGACATGACAGGAAGATCGGTGAGCCCGAAGTTTGGTCGATATGTTGCAGGGGTTACATCGATGTAGTCTATGGCATCAAGTAAACTCTCTGATAGTCCAATGGACATCGTCTGCGACAAATCTGTGATGCTGCTGTAACCAGAGTCGGAATCTTCGAGGAGGAGGCTGTTGGCGATGCTTCTGGACTGAGGAGGGGAGTAACACCTTTGAAAGCACTGGCGGTCATCAAGCAACATTTTCCCAATGGACTTAGCTTGCGTCATACAACTGTTTCTGGGTGGTCGTGGGACGGACTGGAGTGGAAATGATCCTCTGTCAACGGTCTCTTCCTTTACTCGGTAGGAGACTAAGCCAGGCGTGGACTGGGCTTGAGGTAGAAATCCTGTCGGACGACACGTATCTAGCGTTGGCAAGATCTCAGCAACGTTGTCAAATGTGAAGACTGCTTGGAATGCAGATTGGGGAAGGAATATAAAAACCCTGATCGCCAACACGATGGTTCATCTTTGCGAGTGTTGCCACAGCCTCGTGGTATTTGTGAACAGAGGGCCTGAAAAAGAAGTGATTTATTAATGATAAATTACTCATTATTTTTAAATTATGTATTGAAGGCATTTATTGAACGACCGAATGAATTAGATTGACCAATGATTGATTTTAATTACATTCGGTGTACATTGGTGTATCTATGCATGTTAGTAGAAACCTATGCCAATATTCAGTACAAACCCCATTAATCTTACTATGCACATATATGAAAATCACACATACCACTCTGGGCCATGGGTTTGGGAGAAGTCGCTGTTCTTACTCAAGTCGAGAGGAATCCCAGCCGGGGATGATGGCCAGTGCTGGTGGTCGGTATACATGTATCTAGATGGATTATTCTGGTACATACTAAAATATACGAGAGATATAACAACGAAATAAGATTACACATAAAAAATACAATGGCATACAAGTACTTTCAGATTCTCTGAAGTTGTACTTCAGACGCTTCCTTTACAAATTATTTACATGAAGATCACTATTTTATAATCTCAATCATTATATTTCAGTAAGGTCCATTGGAAAAAATATACAGCACGCCCAAATATACCATAATGGAGATGACGTATTAAAAACAAAATTTAAAGCATGCCAAATGGCACAGAACAAAATTATGCTAAGAGTTGAATAGGTAACTTACATTTTTGGTGTAAGAAATTTGGGTTTCACGAATTTCTGTCAAGAGAAGCTCTCAATTTGTCGCCGAAGTAAGTCTTGAGAATAAGGGAAGGACGCGTTCACTCAAGCAGAAGAGTTTTAATACAATTTCGACTTTGATCCATAGAATTTATAACCTTGTTACATTTTGAGAACTTTTTGATAGCCATATTGTCAGTACATTGCTTTTGTCTAAGAACTGGCACGATGCGTCTCTGATTGGGTGAGAAAGTGAAAGATAAGCAAATGAGTAGACGGTGTCAAATAATAATTTCTTGAACTGCTCGGCATTGTTTTAGTTATAATTAATCCCTAGTTTTCTGTTATAACTTCGCCGACTTTAATTTGAATTGGCAAATTGCCCGCTGACTTGTATGACTAACAACCATTGACTAATAAGCCATGCTCTAGAGATTATGTTATCGCCATTTTTGCAAAGATACCCCATCCTGTGAACATTGTTTTATTGACAAACATCTGCGAGAATAATACTCAAGTATCATGTAACCTAACAGTAAAAGATAAGAAGAGTTCTTTACGATTATACATAAAAAAATTCAAACAGAATTTAGATTCACAAATTGAAAACAAAATTTGATTTGACCTTGTTAACTTTGACAAAGGGGAATAGATATACAAGTGCCATTATGTAGAAAAGCGATTGCATCTGAGATGATCAATTTCAAATTAAACGGTTCAATTAGTGACTTACTATTCAAGCTTAGAATATGGTATGAAACCAATTTCTCTTCGGAAATTCATGCGAATAAAGAACCAGAATGTCTTTTCCGTGGAAGTCAGAATCTGATATGTAGTTTTTGTTTAAAAACGAGTTTTGCTCTGGACTGCGTTCATATGTTTACATAGAAGAAATAAGAGCCAATTTTTAATATACGCCCGCACATCTTCTCTCCCTATGCATACTCTAATGCACACACACACAAAGTGATTTTTCATTGTATCCTGATTTTGAGGTCAATATGGTTTAAACAATTTATTTATTTCCTAGAAGGAAACTGGGATTAGAAACTATCAATGCATTGTATGCGGTTGTATTATACTTGTAAATGTAATAAACTTGTCTGTAATATCTACTGTCAATCTAAGGAAGACTCATCTTTAATACTATCTGGCTCATAGCCATTCTCTGGTGCTCTGAAGCGGAGAAACAGTCGGAACAACAACCTCTCATATTGAAGTCATTTTGTGCCTCCGTGCATACTTTTGGGTGAGTAGATACACTCAATTTTGGTATGCGACACATCGTCTCCCCCTGGGATTTCCACTCACGCAAAATTAAAATTGTAGATAAATAACTGTCAATGATTAATGATTTCCTGAATTTTATGCCACAGAGACCTTGGACCACTGATCTCGACCTCAATTTGGGTACGCCACAAAAAGTGCGGCTGAGATACTAAGACTACGTCCGAGAATCTACGGTATTCTCCGATTACTTTACTGTAGAGTCATATGGTTGCTTTTAGTCACCAGACGTCGCCAATTTTCCCCACCTCTTGCAAATCGCTCCAACACAGTCTCTACCCAGTGTATTCACTCACAAAAATTTGCAACAGTAGATAGAAATCTGTCATAGCTATAAACCTAACATGAATGGTTCAACGATTCTTTCTCTTTATGCCAGTAACCTTTGACCTCTAACATCTCTCTATTCGTTTGTGACACATCGTCTGCCCCTATGGTATCCATCAACAAAAAAATTAAAACTGTAGATAAAAAAAACTGTACCAGATATAGACCGGACACGAAAGGACGGATGGAAATCGTCATCACATAAGACGTCTGCCTTTTAAGCGGGCATATACAAATGTTGTTCTCGCCTCGAAACTGACGATTTTGTACAAATCCACTCTTATTATTAAACGACCCTGAGACTGACGACATCGAAATTCCCCAGATCATGTGACATGAAAGTCAAACTGGAGTATTTTTCGTAATTTTCATTCTGGGGTAGAGAGATTCGTACATAATTTCGATAAAACATGCGTTTCATACACCGTTGTCTTGGCCTGATAAGGCTAAACAGATACAGAGATGGATTCTTCATTGTGTATATTTCAAAACGGTTGAATGGGCATTGATCAATCAAACAAAATTTAGTTGTTTCCGAGATGGCCAGTCTAAAACATGAGAATTATTTTTTAGACCGAGATTGCCAGCCTAAACATGAGAACTTCTCAACGCCCGAGATGTCATAGGTGGTAACCTAAATAATTAGATTTCTTATCTCTACATCTAATAGAAGCTGTTATAAGCTTCTTTTTCTTCAATTGACCAATCCTTACTATACAGCAAAGCCTGAGCTTTGGCGATAAAGATGATATTAAAGTATAAACGGCTACGATGGAAATCCGTATGGAAAGCGGCAACTTCAAACAAAGAGACTATGAGCTAGGGAGAACAGGCGGATCACGAACCAATAATTAACCAATATGAAAACACTTGAGTAATAAAATTATAATATTGACAAGAGAAGTCTTTCGTAGATTAAATGTAAATATTTATTACAAACAATTCCATTACAGGTTTATATACAAGTAGAATACAACTGTATACAGTCATATCGTATAGCAGAACATAGCACTACAATGAAAACATAGATAATATAGAAGATACACACTTGATAACTGGGCTTCAATTTATATAAATATTGACACACTAATGAATCTGAGATACACTGACACTGAGATTATGCTGAGACGAATTCTTTAAAATATATTGAAACCATCAAAACTTATTAGAACATACTACCGGTATTCAACAATATACATAGCACAAATGATAGCACAGTTGACCACTCAAAGTCAGAACCAACACAATAGTAGACAATATATCAACCAGCATATTTACATTCATCAGTCCGGTTACATTCCCTATCTAAAGTCATTCCACTTTGACTAACAGTTCTTTCTTCCGATGGCTAAGTCGATGACGGATCATGTTACCGGACTGGGCAAAGCCCTTTCCACATGTCTCGCATACGTATGGTTTTTCTCCACTGTGCAGGCGACAATGTTTTCGCCAGGTCGAATAGTCGGAGAATGCGCGAAAACATACTGGACATGAATATGGCTTTTCCCCGGTATGAATACGACGATGAGTTCGTAGACTGGAACTCTGGGTAAATCTCTTGTTGCAAAGTTGGCATTCGTAGGGTTTCTCTCCTGTGTGTACCCGGGCGTGTTGGCGTAAATTGGCTTGACTCTTGAATGTCTTGTTGCAGATGTTACAACACGGCCTGTCACGTTCATTCTTATCGATTGATTTCCGTCCTATCCCCACTAAAGGAACACTCTCTGTCACTCTATTGGACATGACAGGAAGATCGGTGAGCCCGAAGTTTGGTCGATATGTTGCAGGGGTTACATCGATGTAGTCTATGGCATCAAGTAAACTCTCTGATAGTCCAATGGACATCGTCTGCGACAAATCTGTGATGCTGCTGTAACCAGAGTCGGAATCTTCGAGGAGGAGGCTGTTGGCGATGCTTCTGGACTGAGGAGGGAGTAACACCTTTGAAAGCACTGGCGGTCATCAAGCAACATTTTCCCAATGGACTTAGCTTGCGTCATACAACTGTTTCTGGGTGGTCGTGGGACGGACTGGAGTGGAAATGATCCTCTGTCAACGGTCTCTTCCTTTACTCGGTAGGAGACTAAGCCAGGCGTGGACTGGGCTTGAGGTAGAAATCCTGTCGGACGACACGTATCTAGCGTTGGCAAGATCTCAGCAACGTTGTCAAATGTGAAGACTCTGCTTGGAATGCAGATTGGGGAAGGAATATAAAAACCCTGATCGCCAACACGATGGTTCATCTTTGCGAGTGTTGCCACAGCCTCGTGGTATTTGTGAACAGAGGGCCTGAAAAAGAAGTGATTTATTAATGATAAATTACTCATTATTTTTAAATTATGTATTGAAGGCATTTATTGAACGACCGAATGAATTAGATTGACCAATGATTGATTTTAATTACATTCGGTGTACATTGGTGTATCTATGCATGTTAGTAGAAACCTATGCCAATATTCAGTACAAACCCCATTAATCTTACTATGCACATATATGAAAATCACACATACCACTCTGGGCCATGGGTTTGGGAGAAGTCGCTGTTCTTACTCAAGTCAAGAGGAATCCCAGCCGGGGATGATGGCCAGTGCTGGTGGTCGGTATACATGTATCTAGATGGATTATTCTGGTACATACTAAAATATACGAGAGATATAACAACGAAATAAGATTACACATAAAAAATACAATGGCATACAAGTACTTTCAGATTTTCTGAAGTTGTACTTCAGACGCTTCCTTTACAAATTATTTACATGAAGATCACTATTTTATAATCTCAATCATTATATTTCAGTAAGGTCCATTGGAAAAAATATACAGCACGCCCAAATATACCATAATGGAGATGACGTATTAAAAACAAAATTTAAAGCATGCCAAATGGCACAGAACAAAATTATGCTAAGAGTTGAATAGGTAACTTACATTTTTGGTGTAAGAAATTTGGGTTTCACGAATTTCTGTCAAGAGAAGCTCTCAATTTGTCGCCGAAGTAAGTCTTGAGAATAAGGGAAGGACGCGTTCACTCAAGCAGAAGAATTTTAATACAATTTCGACTTTGATCCCTAGAATTTATAACCTTGTTACATTTTGAGAACTTTTTGATAGCCATATTGTCAGTACATTGCTTTTGTCTAAGAACTGGCACGATGCGTCTCTGATTGGGTGAGAAAGTGAAAGATAAGCAAATGAGTAGACGGTGTCAAATAATAATTTCTTGAACTGCTCGGCATTGTTTTAGTTATAATTAATCCCTAGTTTTCTGTTATAACTTCGCCGACTTTAATTTGAATTGGCAAATTGCCCGCTGACTTGTCTGACTAACAAACCATTGACTAATAAGCCATGCTCTAGAGATTATGTTATCGCCATTTTTGCAAAGATACCCCATCCTGTGAACATTGTTTTATTGACAAACATCTGCGAGAATAATACTCGAGTATCATGTAACCTAACAGTAAAAGATAAGAAGAGTTCTTTACGATTATACATAAAAAAATTCAAACAGAATTTAGATTCACAAATTGAAAACAAAATTTGATTTGACCTTGTTAACTTTGACAAAGGGGAATAGATATACAAGTGCCATTATGTAGAAAAGCGATTGCATCGGAGATGATCAATTTCAAATTAAACGGTTCAATTAGTGACTTACTATTCAAGCTTAGAATATGGTATGAAACCAATTTCTCTTCGGAAATTCATGCGAATAAAGAACCAGAATGTCTTTTCCGTGGAAGTCAGAATCTGATATGTAGTTTTTGTTTAAAAACGAGTTTTGCTCTGGACTGCGTTCATATGTTTACATAGAAGAAATAAGAGCCAATTTTTAATATACGCCCGCACATCTTCTCTCCCTATGCATACTCTAATGCACACACACACAAAATGATTTTTCATTGTATCCTGATTTTGAGGTCAATATGGTTTAAACAATTTATTTATTTCCTAGAAGGAAACTGGGATTAGAAACTATCAATGCATTGTATGCGGTTGTATTATATTTGTAAATGTAATAAACTTGTCTGTAATATCTACTGTCAATCTAAGGAAGACTCATCTTTAATACTATCTGGCTCATAGCCATTCTCTGGTGCTCTGAAGCGGAGAAACAGTCGGAACAACAACCTCTCATATTGAAGTCATTTTGTGCCTCCGTGCATACTTTTGGGTGAGTAGATACACTCAATTTTGGTATGCGACACATCGTCTCCCCCTGGGATTTCCACTCACCCAAAATTAAAATTGTAGATAAATAACTGTCAATGATTAATGATTTCCTGAATTTTATGCCACAGAGACCTTGGACCACTGATCTCGACCTCAATTTTGGTACGCCACAAAAAGTGCGGCTGAGATACTAAGACTACGTCCGAGAATCTACGGTATTCTCCGATTACTTTACTGTAGAGTCATATGGTTGCTTTTAGTCACCAGACGTCGCCAATTTTCCCCACCTCTTGCAAATCGCTCCAACACAGTCTCTACCCAGTGTATTCACTCACAAAAATTTGCAACAGTAGATAGAAATCTGTCATATCTATAAACCTAACATGAATGGTTCAACGATTCTTTCTCTTTATGCCAGTAACCTTTAACCTCTAACATCTCTCTATTCGTCTGTGACACATCGTCTGCCCCTATGGTATCCATTAACAAAAAAATTAAAACTCTAGATAAAAAAAACTGTACCAGATATAGACCGGACACGAAAGGACGGATGGAAATCGTCATCACATAAGACGTCTGCCTTTTAAGCGGGCATATACAAATGTTGTTCTCGCCTCGAAACTGACGATTTTGTACAAATCCACTCTTATTATTAAACGACCCTGAGACTGATGACATCGAAATTCCCCAGATCATGTGACATGAAAGTCAAACTGGAGTATTTTTCGTAATTTTCATTCTGGGGTAGGGAGATTCGTACATAATATCGATAAAACATGCGTTTCATACACCGTTGTCTTGGCCTGATAAGGCTAAACAGATACAGAGATGGATTCTTCATTGTGTATATTTCAAAACGGTTGAATGGGCATTGATCAATCAAACAAAATTTAGTTGTTTCCGAGATGGCCAGTCTAAAACATGAGAATTATTTTTTAGACCGAGATTGCCAGCCTAAACATGAGAACTTCTCAACGCCCGAGATGTCATAGGTGGTAACCTAAATAATTAGATTTCTTATGTCTACTTCTAATAGAAGCTGTTATAAGCTTCTTTTTCTTCAATTGACCAATCCTTACTATACAGCAAAGCCTGAGCTTTGGCGATAAAGATGATATTAAAGTATAAACGGCTACGATGGAAATCCGTATGGAAAGCGGCAACTTCAAACAAAGAGACTATGAGCTAGGGAGAACAGGCGGACCACGAACCAATAACTAACCAATATGAAAACACTTGAGTAATAAAATTATAATATTGACAAGAGAAGTCTTTCGTAGATTAAATGTAAATATTTATTACAAACAATTCCATTACGATGGAAATCCGTATGGAAAGCGGCAACTTCAAACAAAGAGACTATGAGCTAGGGAGAACAGGCGGACCACGAACCAATAACTAACCAATATGAAAACACTTGAGTAATAAAATTATAATATTGACAAGAGAAGTCTTTCGTAGATTAAATGTAAATATTTATTACAAACAATTCCATTACAGGTTTATATACAAGTAGAATACAACTGTATACAGCCATATCGTATAGCAGAACATAGCACTACAATGAAAACATAGATAATATAGAAGATACACACTTGATAACTGGGCTTCAATTTATATAAATATTGACACACTAATGAATCTGAGATACACTGACACTGAGATTATGCTGAGACGAATTCCTTAAAATATATTGAAACCATCAAAACTTATTAGAACAAACTACCGGTATTCAACAATATACATAGCACAAATGATAGCACAGTTGACCACTCAAAGTCAGAACCTACACAATAGTAGACAATATATCAACCAGCATATTTACATTCATCAGTCCGGTTACATTCCCTATCTAAAGTCATTCCACTTTGACTAACAGTTCTTTCTTCCGATGGCTAAGTCGATGACGGATCATGTTACCGGACTGGGCAAAGCCCTTTCCACATGTCTCGCATACGTATGGTTTTTCTCCACTGTGCAGACGACAATGTTTTCGCCAGGTCGAATAGTCGGAGAATGCGCGAAAACATACTGGACATGAATATGGCTTTTCCCCGGTATGAATACGACGATGAGTTCGTAGACTGGAACTCTGGGTAAATCTCTTGTTGCAAAGTTGGCATTCGTAGGGTTTCTCTCCTATGTGTACCCGGGCGTGTTGGCGTAAATTGGCTTGACTCTTGAATGTCTTGTTGCAGATGTTACAACACGGCCTGTCACGTTCATTCTTATCGATTGATTTCCGTCCTATCCCCACTAAAGGAACACTCTCTGTCACTCTATTGGACATGACAGGAAGATCGGTGAGCCCGAAGTTTGGTCGATATGTTGCAGGGGTTACATCGATGTAGTCTATGGCATCAAGTAAACTCTCTGATAGTCCAATGGACATCGTCTGCGACAAATCTGTGATGCTGCTGTAACCAGAGTCGGAATCTTCGAGGAGGAGGCTGTTGGCGATGCTTCTGGACTGAGGAGGAGAGTAACACCTTTGAAAGCACTGGCGGTCATCAAGCAACATTTTCCCAATGGACTTAGCTTGCGTCATACAACTGTTTCTGGGTGGTCGTGGGACGGACTGGAGTGGAAATGATCCTCTGTCAACGGTCTCTTCCTTTACTCGGTAGGAGACTAAGCCAGGCGTGGACTGGGCTTGTGGTAGAAATCCTGTCGGACGACACGTATCTAGCGTTGGCAAGATCTCAGCAACGTTGTCAAATGTGAAGACTCTGCTTGGAATGCAGATTGGGGAAGGAATATAAAAACCCTGATCGCCAACACGATGGTTCATCTTTGCGAGTGTTGCCACAGCCTCGTGGTATTTGTGAACAGAGGGCCTGAAAAAGAAGTGATTTATTAATGATAAATTACTCATTATTTTTAAATTATGTATTGAAGGCATTTATTGAACGACCGAATGAATTAGATTGACCAATGATTGATTTTAATTACATTCGGTGTACATTGGTGTATCTATGCATGTTAGTAGAAACCTATGCCAATATTCAGTACAAACCCCATTAATCTTACTATGCACATATATGAAAATCACACATACCACTCTGGGCCATGGGTTTGGGAGAAGTCGCTGTTCTTACTCAAGTCAAGAGGAATCCCAGCCGGGGATGATGGCCAGTGCTGGTGGTCGGTATACATGTATCTAGATGGATTATTCTGGTACATACTAAAATATACGAGAGATATAACAACGAAATAAGATTACACATAAAAAATACAATGGCATACAAGTACTTTCAGATTTTCTGAAGTTGTACTTCAGACGCTTCCTTTACAAATTATTTACATGAAGATCACTATTTTATAATCTCAATCATTATATTTCAGTAAGGTCCATTGGAAAAAATATACAGCACGTCCAAATATACCATAATGGAGATGACGTATTAAAAACAAAATTTAAAGCATGCCAAATGGCACAGAACAAAATTATGCTAAGAGTTGAATAGGTAACTTACATTTTTGGTGTAAGAAATTTGGGTTTCACGAATTTCTGTCAAGAGAAGCTCTCAATTTGTCGCCGAAGTAAGTCTTCAGAATAAGGGAAGGACGCGTTCACTCAAGCAGAAGAGTTTTAATACAATTTCGACTTTGATCCCTAGAATTTATAACCTTGTTACATTTTGAGAACTTTTTGATAGCCATATTGTCAGTGCATTGCTTTTGTCTAAGAACTGGCACGATGCGTCTCTGATTGGGTGAGAAAGTGAAAGATAAGCAAATGAGTAGACGGTGTCAAATAATAATTTCTTGAACTGCTCGGCATTGTTTTAGTTATAATTAATCCCTAGTTTTCTGTTATAACTTCGCCGACTTTAATTTGAATTGGCAAATTGCCCACTGACTTGTCTGACTAACAAACCATTGACTAATAAGCCATGCTCTAGAGATTATGTTATCGCCATTTTTGCAAAGATACCCCATCCTGTGAACATTGTTTTATTGACAAACATCTGCGAGAATAATACTCGAGTATCATGTAACCTAACAGTAAAAGATAAGAAGAGTTCTTTACGATTATACATAAAAAAATTCAAACAGAATTTAGATTCACAAATTGAAAACAAAATTTGATTTGACCTTGTTAACTATGACAAAGGGGAATAGATATACAAGTGCCATTATGTAGAAAAGCGATTGCATCGGAGATGATCAATTTCAAATTAAACGGTTCAATTAGTGACTTACTATTCAAGCTTAGAATATGGTATGAAACCAATTTCTCTTCGGAAATTCATGCGAATAAAGAACCAGAATGTCTTTTCCGTGGAAGTCCGAATCTGATATGTAGTTTTTGTTTAAAAACGAGTTTTGCTCTGGACTGCGTTCATATGTTTACATAGAAGAAATAAGAGCCAATTTTTAATATACGCCCGCACATATTCTCTCCCTATGCATACTCTAATGCACACACACACAAAATGATTTTTCATTGTATCCTGATTTTGAGGTCAATATGGTTTAAACAATTTATTTATTTCCTAGAAGGAAACTGGGATTAGAAACTATCAATGCATTGTATGCGGTTGTATTATACTTGTAAATGTAATAAACTTGTCTGTAATATCTACTGTCAATCTAAGGAAGACTCATCTTTAATACTATCTGGCTCATAGCCATACTCTGGTGCTCTGAAGCGGAGAAACAGTCGGAACAACAACCTCTCATATTGAAGTCATTTTGTGCCTCCGTGCATACTTTTGGGTGAGTAGATACACTCAATTTTGGTATGCGACACATCGTCTCCCCCTGGGATTTCCACTCACCCAAAATTAAAATTGTAGATAAATAACTGTCAATGATTAATGATTTCCTGAATTTTATGCCACAGAGACCTTGGACCACTGATCTCGACCTCAATTTGGGTACGCCACAAAAAGTGCGGCTGAGATACTAAGACTACGTCCGAGAATCTACGGTATTCTCCGATTACTTTACTGTAGAGTCATATGGTTGCTTTTAGTCACCAGACGTCGCCAATTTTCCCCACCTCTTGCAAATCGCTCCAACACAGTCTCTACCCAGTGTATTCACTCAGAAAAATTTGCAACAGTAGATAGAAATCTGTCATAGCTATAAACCTAACATGAATGGTTCAACGATTCTTTCTCTTTATGCCAGTAACCTTTGACCTCTAACATCTCTCTATTCGTTTGTGACACATCGTCTGCCCCTAGGGTATCCATTAACAAAAAAATTAAAACTGTAGATAAAAAAAACTGTACCAGATATAGACCGGACACGAAAGGACGGATGGAAATCGTCATCACATAAGACGTCTGCCTTTTAAGCGGGCATATACAAATGTTGTTCTCGTCTCGAAACTGACGATTTTGTACAAATCCACTCTTATTATTAAACGACCCTGAGACTGACGACATCGAAATTCCCCAGATCATGTGACATGAAAGTCAAACTGGAGTATTTTTCGTAATTTTCATTCTGGGGTAGGGAGATTCGTACATAATTTCGATAAAACATGCGTTTCATACACCGTTGTCTTGGCCTGATAAGGCTAAACAGATACAGAGATGGATTCTTCATTGTGTATATTTCAAAACGGTTGAATGGGCATTGATCAATCAAACAAAATTTAGTTGTTTCCGAGATGGCCAGTCTAAAACATGAGAATTATTTTTTAGACCGAGATTGCCAGCCTAAACATG
>JAVTVY010003754.1:0-40429 GCA_036873755.1 Hanleya hanleyi | reverse complement strand
ATATTTCAGCTATATAGCGACAATCAGTAGGATAAATATGGATATAGGAATAATACAGAATATACAATGATTGTTTATCGCGAAAAGACTTGATGTGGTAACTACACCAATATTTCGTGAAAGTTTTCTGTGTATTTCACCATTGGTATCTTAAGTGGCGTAGAATAATTGCGTCTTCTTGAGGGATGAAAACCATGAATTCTATCTCTTAATATTCAAGGATAATATTTTACGTGATAACCAGTTGTATAACTTGCGATGGTGTCAGCTTGCATTTTTGGAACAGGAACGAGGAAAGAAAAGGATTGTATCGTCAGCGAAAAGAGTAATTTTGAATAGTCTTGTGAAATTATTTATGTCATTTCTGATCATACGAGAAAAAGGACCGATCACAAATATAATCATTTGGTATACCAGCAGTGATAGGTTTAAATGATGGTAATGCATTATTGTTTTAAACGCATTTGGACAGAGATGTTAAGTAGCCAGATAACCAAGTCATTAATCTAATTTACTCTACAAACTAGCGATATGAAAAGGCTATCAAAAGGTCAAAAAAGGTCAAGAAGTGTGATAATGTTATATATTTTTTGCTTCCCATGCAGATGTTGACTAATCATAAAGGGATCGAACACATAGAAAAGTAGTGCGAGTAGCAATTCTGATTCTTCGGAACATCACCTGCGGCACAGGGCCTATCCATGGTAGCTGAAGAGGAATATTTTTTACAAGATAATACGGACCAGTGTGGTAAAAATATAGTTTTAAATTTAAACATAGTCTCAGCAACTTTGTATACACAGTCTCTGGGCTACGCAAGAAAAGACTGGAAAACCATCAACAAAAACAATCACAATTGTGCATCTCTATAGGATCTCACGTGAGTGGCTCCTTATTATCAAAGTTATGACTCTACCAGGCCTGGCGCAATCTACGGAATGACAAAAAATTTAGACCTAACATTCCGTGGCTGTATATTTTATCATATTAGAGTCTTTTTGAGCCTAATTGCATAATCATCGGAGCGGACGATCATGGGTAAATTCAAAATGGCGTCCATGTATGGTACCAGAAAACTGATGATTTCGTATATATTTCTTCAAAACTACTGCTTTTTCGCGAGGAAATTACTTAAATAAAAATTTCCCCAAATCGGACCGACAAATCGACTAAAAGCTGCCTTTTGTGCATTTGAGGTCACTGCGACGTAATCAAAACGGCCATCTTGGATTTTTCACATTCTCTCGGAGAGCATGACCTAAGAGTATAGTGTGGCAAGCTTCAGCCCCCTACCTCCAGGGTTTAGATATAAAATTAGGGTGGATACGTCAGATAAAGTTAAGTAGGCACGAGTGTAAGATTATGTTTGTCACTGTTTGTTACAAAATATAACAAGATTTATTTTCTGATTTTTTTTCGGAGTGGAAAAAACGGCTCTGGCTCAGACGCAAAATGTTGCAGATAATTTACAACAGAATATATCATCTTAACTTGTTAAAATATGTGTCATGGATGACTTATTTTGGGTCATGCAACGAGATGAGTTTCACTCGTGATCGCTGCATGTCCAGCGCACCCGCGGAAACGGTCCGAGCTACATGGGGAGATACGGTAAACAGGTTTGCTATAAAGAACCCAGTTTAAATGTTGGCTAACCTGTAGATATATTGCAAAGCATTATCAATATCTGAACTCCAAGAAAGAACAATAAAATAATACATAATCAGTACTCATTTCTGTCGAGCTTTCATCAATATCCAAAATGGAAACTACAGGTACTGCAGATCTCTTGAGTGAGTAATTTACGAACAATGAAGCTCAACACAGTCGAAATTATCTGTTGCAGATTACTGCTGCTCGTATCTCTTTTGATAATTGACCATTATAGTTATCAGGAGAGAGAGAGAGAATTAAGGTTTAACTTCGCGATCATCAATATTTATAGTTATCATTCATGCTTCCTCCGTAATACAGTGTAAAACTCATACGGTAAAATTATCTGGGGTATGTTATCCCACACATGTATGTGATATCAGCGCGTGCGACGCAGGTGGCCAATCACTTCGCTTGACATGTGTTGCAGGCAATATGCGCTCCGGCAACGTTTCTTTCGGTGTATCGTTGATATTTTTTTCGTAAAGTATTGATTACGATAACGATTTAAAATATGTGGTAAAAAAGAATCCCATATTAACTTGATCATGCGATGAAACAGGCAGATGCACTACATCTAAACAGAGCCACCGAGGCCCTCTTAACCTCGGTATATTAACCAGCTTGTGTACAATTTCGCTATCCCTAAGGCTAGAGGGCTAAAATTGCCATTCCTATATCCTCTACTAGAATGTGTAAAAAAATCGAAGATGGTCGCCATGATGACGTCACAGTGACATTTTTTGGACGATTTTTCGGTCATATTTTTTATTTTTTTCTTTTCCAAGCAAGAAAGCAAATATTTTGACGAAAATGTCACTTTTCTGGTACCTCAATTGGTCGCCATTTTGAATATATCCATGATTTACTCTGCTGGCGGTGGGTATGCAGATAAGTTCAAAATGACCCCAATATGATAATCTACAAAGCCACGAAGTCTCAGCTCTCAATTTATTGTTATGCCGGATATATAAACAAAAAAACAATATGACCCCCCAGGCCAGGTAGAGAGAGAGAGAGAGAGAATTAAGGTTCAACGTCGCGTTCAGCAATTTTTCAGCCAAAAAGTGACGATCAAACAATATTCTGAGCATTCAAGTTAATAACCTAGTAATACAACACATTAAAACATACACACATTAAAACTTATACAACAAACCGATTTCTCTCAAATAACCTTAGCTACAGTCTTCCTTTTTTCAGTAAATGTTCGTGAGCTAATCGCGTGTGGCCGATTCTACATCGCCTGAACACGGCTTGATCGAAAGGTTTCTGGTTGTTCAGATGAGTATAGCCTATAGTGTTTTTGAACTCCTGACGTTTGTTATCATTCACAGCATCCCATAAAAATTATCTGTACTTATGTGAGAAAGCTGTTTCAATGGGTCTGAAATCGTTATATGGGATTTGAAAAGGTTCAACCTCATTATCTAGGGCGGCCTTAGGCATTTTATCAGCCCCAGTATGACATGAAAACACAACATCAATCTTTTGATCAAATCTAGTCATATAATTGTAGAATATTCAAGATGGTGGGATGAGTGAGAATATGAGAATATGACATATCTTTTCCTTTTAGTGGACCCAATACCTTCTAAAGTCAACAATATAGCTTTTGCTTCTGCAGTGAATATCGAACTTTTACCTGGTAGTCGACAGGTTATAGTTTTGGAACTAAAGATAGTAGCACATGCTACTCTCTCACCATCTTTAGAAGCATCTGTATATATAGCCTGTGATCTATATTTGAGTGAGTGAGTGAGTGAATAGGGTTTAACGTCGCTTTCAACATTTTTTCAGCTATATCACGACGTCTATATTTGAGTTAAGAATTAACAATGAATATGGTTAAATGCTAACTATTGGACAGAATAATGTTCTAGCACCATGATATACTGGAAGGATACTATTAACATTAATAATTGTATTATCACACGGTGTCAATGAGGCTGGGGAGATGGCAATAAATGTGTTGGCATGTCTCCAGGTAAACAAGATATGTTACCAATGTATTGTACTGTATTACAATCAGTAATGTTCAGGGTGTTACACGTATCATGTAAAGTGTTATATACGCGTTAGCGTTTGTATTAAGCATGATTTACAAGTAGGAAGCCAGGTAGAATTCTGAAGTTTCTGTGGTCAGAATTATTTATTATTCAGTAATCGAAAAACCTATTTCGTATTGACCCCACTTCCAAATGTGTATGCCAGAGAATAGTCAGTAAATGTTCAATCTTCCATGACATGGAACGAAGTTATGTTGTTTGGTCCAAGTTTCTCGTTTATTTCGTGATCGAGGTTTTTAAAATCAATAATCACTTTATTTCGAACATGACGACTTAAATCGAGTAACAATTTCTGGAGTCTTACTGGGTATGGGCTTCCATTTCTTGTATTTGTGTGCATCTTCCATAGCCTTCAGAACATCTTCTTGTGCCTAGTTTTGTAGACGATCAGTACCTCGGTTATTTGTCATCACAATTTTCACCCCCTACCACAGTTATTCTGCCGACCCTGCTATTTTACGAATTTGAACGCCATTCAGACTTAGGTTACCAGAAAGAGCTTTCACTAAAGAAGAACAAGCGGTGTGTTCATTCTCCAACCCGGAAAGCAGCGTGGTCACCCCTGCCTTCGACTCTGTGAGCACTTATATTGATAATTGTATTGTGAATGTCAATCATATTGACCATAATACCTGATTTGAATACAAAAAGGCTTGCATTGAAAATGCAAGGCTAAACATTTATGGTGCATGTTAGCATTCCAAGGAGTCCAAAGAACTGCAACAGTGTAGATGGTAGCTGTCATCAAACTCTCAAATTCTGTGATAAATATCGTAAACAGGCGGCAAAATCGTGCCGCGCAAGATCTCATGTGATTAGGCACATAACACATAAAACGACGCCGTACGAAGTAGGGCATTACAGGTTAGTTTCTCTGAATATTCTTGCATTTACCAGGTTACTCTGTGTTGAGACGTTTACTCCATCTGACGTCTACGATGCTCATCCATTAACATCGGATGAATTGTTTGAGCTGTTCTGTGATCACAGCTCCCGACCTGCGTATCTAATTCCGCTTGAGCCGGTGCTAGGGGCCTTGCGAATACTTCATAGTCTCTACATGAAACCCTGCAATAAAGGCGCTGCTGAGATACTAAGTCTATGTCCGAGAATCCACCGTATTCTCGAGTCTGAATGTTAGGTGCCGAGGGATGCATTCCTGCAGTGTAATATAGCTGCTTTTCAGTCACCTAAAAATCAGAAAATCATTGACAGTTTCTATCTACAGTTTTAATTTTTGGTGTGTGGATGCCCGGGGGGACGGTGTGTTGCATACAAAATGTAGGTCGAGGTCATAGGTCAGTGTGACCGAGAAATCAGAAAATCATAAAAAATTCGAATTCTTTTGTGAGCGAATTCAATAGGGGTAAATGAATTGTCATATTCCAAACGTTAGGTCAAGGACGAAGGTCAAGTTTCAGTGACCCCCAACATCAGAAAAATATTAAAAATAACTGTGTCAGTAGATACATTTGGGAGAGACGATGTGTCACATATCAGAATGTAGGTCAAGGTCAAAGGTCAAGGTCCCTGTGACCCCAAATGATGAAATTGTTAAAAATCATGATTTTTTGTGTCCATTGATATATTAAGGGCAGACGATTACTCATGTACCAAAATTTAGCTCAAGGCCAATAGTCAAGGTCACTGCGACTCCAGAATCAAAAAAATCTTTATTACTTTTTTGTGTCTGTAGATACATTAGGGGGACATGATGCGTCACGTACCAAAAGGTAGGTCAAGGCCAAAGGTCAAGGTCACTGTGGCCCCCACAATCATGAAATTGTTGAAGGTCATGATTTTTTTTTGTCCATAGTAAATTTGCGGTTTTTATACATTGAGGAAAGACAATGTCGTATACCAAAATATAGGTCAAGGACAAAGGTCAAGGTCACTGTGGGTGCACTCCAGGGATTCTTCCATTCGGCATGGAATAGACTATGGGTCCGTTTATCGGCCACCAATTATCGTAAAGTTTTCAACCCAAATCACTTATATGTATATATTTTATGAAAGAGCATGATTAAACTATCATTTTAAGACATAGCACTGCTATATTATAGAAAAATGAATCTCGAACATTCCCTTCCAGGCTTGCTTCATTTTTCCCTAGAAAACCCCTTAAAATGTCGAAAAATGGTCAAATTCGGTTCAATTTCTAGAAAAATCTGTAGGAGCGATTTCAATTAAACTTCTTACGCACCTTCCCTGGTCCGGTCTCAACTTAAAAAGGCCAAAAAATGTGGGGGGTCAACCTGCCAGTTTTTTGTCCGATTTTCTTCCCGTAAATGAGTCACGCCCAAGGGGCATAACTGAGGCAGGACAAAATTTACTGCATGATCCCGATCAGCGTGTAGGCGAAGCCAGTCATCGATTTGTACGTGCTTGTTTGCAGCGTTGATAATGCTGAATAGGTTGGTATTATAGATATAAGCTATTAAGAAGACAAGAAGAATTATGATGTAGCAGAACACGGACATTCTATCGTATTATGAAATTAGACAGGGGCCATTACTACGAAACTGTGGAGGGCCACCTTAAGGGGCAGGGTGTTTTTTGCGAAATTGATTATTCACATTTATCGTAATCTGGGAGTGTTTACGAGAATACCGGTATACAACACTTGCCAGTTATACATGTTATTGTGGGAAATCCGACCGATAGCTTTCCCCCTACCCCATCTTTGGTTTGATCACTTTTGCCAATACTAGCAGGATTTTCGAGAACAAAACTCAAAATTAACCGATTTGTTCTTACTAATTGACATCCATTCGGCAATATTTAAGCCGTGGTTGCTTTACCGCTTTCCAATGATACCAGAAACGCGGGAAAAATGCAAATGAGAGATGTAACCAAGTCAAATTATTGGTAAATTTGCATTAAATTTTCGCGTAGAAAAATGGAGAATGCTTCAGAAACTTGAGAAGCAATTCATAAAACCTCAGTATTATACATCCGTTTCATCCTTTTTGGACTGTAAATGGGTTCTATTGTGAAGAAAATAGTTCTGGCAAATTTATATCATTCCGATATGACCGTGTTCTGCCATAATATTTACCGAAATCTCATTCCAGGGGGAGATAACTCCTGTATAGAATACAGTATGCAATAACCTCAATAGTATACTAATGGACACACTGTGGGTTGTTTTGATCGAACTCCTGGTCTTCTTTCTACCGGACTCCGAAAATAGCGCTTTACATGTAACTAGGGAGTCAAAATTAAACAATCTGGCGTAATGACACATCTCCGCTCCGTAATGGAGTCTACATTGAGATAATGCATATACTCCACTATTATGCCTTAAAGGGTGCACTCCAGGGATTCTTCCATTCGGCATGGAACAGACTATGGGTCCGTTTATCGGCCACCAATTATCGTAAAGTTTTCAACCCAAATCACTTATATGTATATATTTTCTGAAAGAGCATGATTAAACTATCATTTTAAGACATAGCACTGCTATGTTATAGAAAAATGAAACTCGAACATTCCCTTCCAGGCTTGCTTCATTTTTCCCTAGAAAACCCCTTAAAATGTCAAAAAATGGTCAAATTCGGCTCAATTTCTAGAAAAATCTGTAGAAGCGATTTCAGTTAAACATCTTACGCACCTTCCCTGGTCCGGTCTCAACTTAAAAAGGCCAAAAATGTGGGGGTCAACCTGCCAGTTTTTTGTCCGATTTTCTTCCCGTAAATGAGTCACACCCAAGGGGCATAACTGAGGCAGGACAAAATTTACTGCATGATCCCGATCAGCGTGTAGGCGAAGCCAGTCATCGATTTGTACGTGCTTGTTTGCAGCGTTGATAATGCTGAATAGGTTGGCATTATAGATATAAGCTATTAAGATGACAAGAAGAATTATGATGTAGCAGAACACGGACAGTCTATCGTATTATGAAATTAGACATTACTACGAAACTGTGGAGGGCCACCTGTGACTCCAAAATTAAGAAATCATTAAAAATAATTGTTTTTATGTGCCAGTAAATACATTGGAGGGACACGATGTGTTACATACGAAAGCGTGGGTCAAAGGTCAAAGTCATTGTAACCCCAAATTCAAGAAATCATAAAAAGTCACATTTCCATATGCCTTTCGAAGACAAGGCCATGTAATGCGACGTTGCGTTCTGTCCATTGATTTATTAACATTTGTTTTCCATGCCATATCTCTAGTTTCAAGGTATGGATTGATACTAAACTTTGAGTATAGCTTACTCGCATGGCAAATAGGAGCCATATTCATATTGAGATCAATTTATCAAAGGTCAAGTTCAGTCTCTCAAAACTCAATCAAGTTTAGCTTAGATTTACTAGTTTAACGGAGAGAGGAGTCCTTTATGTTTATTAACTCAAGAACAAAGGTTTACTTCATGACTTTCTTCACATTTTTCTTCCTTCATGAAAAATTTTCTCGCCTGAAACGAATCCATTTGAATGAAAACTACAATTTTCTTGTGTTCGACTATTGCCGATTTCAGAGTAGGAGATGTGAGCTGTCGGCTCTGGGTTCAAGGTCACCTAGTTATTGGAGTTAAGCCCATTTTAGTTTATCTTTCAATATAAAATGTGATATATGTTACTTTCTCAGAAACATAAAATCGTAGACCTTTCTCTGGATTGCTAGCCACCAATTGGAATCAAGCCCATTAAACAGCCTTGAAATTTGGACCCGTGTAATTCCAGATATACGGGTATATATTGAAGCCCCTTGGGCTCTTGTTGATACTCTTTCGATCCCCAATCCCGCAACTATTTTAAGCTGAACTGAGCGTGAATGGTTGAATGGAAATTCTATACCGAATATCTAGTATATCAATGCCGAACCACTTCAGCTACATAAACTGAGTTTGTTTTGAATCCAGCTGTCCTGTTTATTATACCCAAAAGCAATTTGAAATACTGAAAATGCGTAATAATATGGCCATCGAAAAAGATCATCGATATATCATCTTTCGCTAGCTAGAATTTAATTCTTACGAAAAAAACATTGGACTCAAATCATCACGATTGCATCTTCCAGAGGACCCTTGCTGACCGCCATTGATCCTTTGCACTTAGGTTATCCAATGGCATTATCATCGGTTTCATAACTGTCTAATCATATCACGATGATGCCTACATGTGCCAATACACGATGACGCCCTCAGATCCTATTATCTTGCAAATTAATTAGCTCTGTCAGAACAGCACCTGGTCACCCATCCAACTATTGATATGAACATGTATTAATGGTTTGTTTCTTAATATCTTGGCTGTAAGTTTGGCAGCTGGATTTCAAACTTTAGTACTGTCACAAAGTACTTAAATCCACATACTCTCGTGTCAGTCTAGGTTAGCACTGGCCTATTGTGATTAAGCACGGTATCGGGGAATTATTGTTATGGTGACAGTAAAGCATATTTATTTTAATGAAGTATTGTAGTTTAACATCGTCAGGGATAAGGACTATAACAGTTTTTTTTATCCTTCTTGCACATCGGTTGAAACACATAAGCAAACAAAGTTATAGTTATAACTCTAAGGTTCACCAACTCCCTTCAATTTCCCTTTTGCAATTCCAAATATTCTTCCTAACTCACCAAAAATTGTACCATCGTATTTTCAGTAGGGCAACAAAAATGTAGCGAATGCTGTGCAATGCATTAACAATATTCAAAGAGAGCTAAGAAATCTTTAGCGATCACATAAATTTCACATTGTAATGGATTAATTAGTGGCGAGACGGGTACAGACTTCTCCTCCGTTCACCCGTTTCATGATATAAAACTTTCTTATACTCCTCGAGAAATTTAAGATGATATCGTAACGTTACCACCGTGAGCGATTGTGGCAATGAAGTTCTTCTTATGTAACAACATGATTCGTGAAATCTAAAACGAGACCAAGTGACCATTATCAGGTAGAACAATCCATTCCAAAGCTAATATTTATTGGAGTGGAGGTCGATCTCATCCAAAATTTCACTTTTTTCACAATGCAACGTTAATCCCGAGCTGTCACTTCTTCAATAAAAGCGGATATTCAGATATGGTGGCGATTCAGGAGATGCACACCGTCAATTATTGCGCAGCAAATGTCACGTAAGTTACATTTCAATTCTATCTCTTTTTCCATTGAAATCACAAATATAATTGGATGGTATCCACAAACGATACACTTAGCTACATATGTAACATAAAACAAAAGTTTACTGTCATTGTCCCGCCAAACGTTAGAGTTTTACCAAATTCTCCACTTCCTAATGGTCAAACCTTTTTGAATTAGTTATTGTTCTGTAGCCAGGAATACTTGCAAAATGACACATTTCTTTCAGAAGTCGTTAAGAACGTTTTGTCACAATGCGTTTCGCAATAACTACATTATTAGAGGGATATATAAGTAGATGAACCGGGGAAGATAGAACAAACAATCCAACAAGTGGCAACTACTGCTGATTTTACCTTCTGTCATCCCCAGTCAGTGGCAACTAGCCTACTGTTGATTTTACCTTTCTGTCGCCTGCAAATGTCACGGAAGGGAGATAGAGCCCTTCTGTTTAGCTAGTAATTGATGAATAACTTCCAATAGTGATTTCTGTTTTCCTTCAATCATCGAGACACTGCATTTAATAAAAGATATTATTTGTCGAGTAGTGCCTGTGTGGACAAATGTTCTTGAAATGGGCAGTAACAGAGATGCAATTCACAACTTTATTTCGAGACTTCTGGAAAGGATTTGACGAAGACCTTTGAAACGGGAAATTCATGCGGTCTCATTGGGATTCAGTCTCATTCACCTTTCTCATGAACTGCTCTGTAAACTTATAACAACATTCTTACACCTCCTGGTGTCAACCAGTTTTTTTTTATCTATGTACTAGTCGTCCAGTCTCATGATATACAAGTACCTCGCCTCTGGGCTACTTCAGTAAGCGCGGATTCTCACTGTATGCAGTTAATATCTGTATTCATGCTGTGTAACCTGTCGTTCTTTCTAACTTCATCTGCATCAGTTTCAGACAACTCACATGGGTACGCAATGCACACTCCATAAACTGGCTTTAATGGAACCAATATCAGAGACATTCTCCCGGATATGGTCAATTTCCCACAATATAGCGTCGGCCATTAAGACCACTAGTCAGAAGCAGGGCATTCTCCTTGATGTTATACCTCAAAAGGAAGTGCTGATTTTCGAGAAGCGAAAACCACGGAAATTATCAATGAAAGTTGGGTTAAAACCGAAAGTCCCAAGCAGTTTGTTCATGAGCTAGCGAAAAGACTCAAGCAAAGTGATTCAATAGCAACACAGTCAAATTCGTAGGAAAATTCATTGTACACTCGAAAACTGGGGCAGATCCTAAAATGCGTATAGGTATGTTCACTATCTTACTTATTATGGGATGAGGTGTTTCGAATGACAATTAGTTTGGCTGGGATATAAGAGTTGTAGTGTACCATAGACAAGATTTCATGACCGATTGCAATCGGATTAGACTTCTGCCTCACCTCTGTAAGACTTGTGTGCTGTAAAAATAAAGACAATATACATTGGCGGGTATTTTCCAGATCTATGGAATCACGTCGCTACCTCTCAAACTTTGATCACTCCCAAATAGTCCATATCGGAGAGCGTTAATTCTATGTCAGAAATAATTCATACATCCCAGTGAAATCACGAAACGTAATATAATATTGATGACGTAGCTCATGTAATAGTAACGAGTTATGTCAATAGTACAGTTTCCAGTTGCCCGGCTGTTACGCACCAAAGCTGAGCTTCACCGGGCGTGTCTGACCTGGGCTCTTCTGGAAAACAAGGAGTGTAATTAGCCAAACGTGGTATTATACGATAAGAGTTGGAAAGAAATATTAAATATTAGGTGCGAAAATGTGAACAAGTACTAGGTTTGGTATATGACAATCTCACTTAATAACTGTTCATCCGTGTTCGTATACTCAGCTTATTTGTTCACTCTCCCATTTAAGAGCCTATGTTGTACATTTCCGGTTGAGCCCACTCGTTCCGGCTATGTCATCACTTTCTTTGTGCGCTTTTGCGTATTAATCGGGAAGCTGGTGAACTGTTTTTTTCAGGTACATATTTTCTATGGTATATGTGTTACATCAAACGCTATAAATGAGATGTAAAGAGTAAATAAAGTCGTTCGACAACTTTAAAATAGCAGGTCAAATTAAATCTGTAGCTACAAATCGCTTGTTTGAACACAGTATGAAAAAGAAAAAATTGTATTCCGTAGAATTTCCGACGAGAGTTGACTTACAAATCAGAGAGCTAATTGATTTCTCATAAGCGCCCACTGAAGTTTGAAGCTGGTCTTTGATTTCACTGGATTTCATTTCACGTGACAATTCCCGGGGAATAGAGCCGAGGTAAATTCGATTCCACATGGAGAATGTTTCGACGCAGGCCCTTTTTGTGGCTAGCGTTTATTACTCGATAGGATATTTTTAAACATTTAAATTTACTGGGCAAATATTCACTTTGGCGTAGATTAAAGATGCTTTCAACAAAAACAAACTCTTGAACATAGCCCAACACACGCTGCGTTTGTCGCGAATAGGGCCGTCTCTTGGCTACAAGAGATCATTAGACATTTGTACGACGCATTTCAAAAGGGAATACAAATCCAGCGAAATACCATGACATCAAACATAAGAATTGTGCAATGCCAACGAGCTCACGGAAACCGAAAAAAAATAATCCAATGCCATCAATGTATAAAATCCGTTCTGCGATAAGGCTCAATAGATTTGATTAAATTGGAATATTGACATCTAGCATTCTGAGACGAAAGGTATCTTGCCTCTTCCATGACAAATCCACTTTAAACATTTTACGAAAGAGCAAAATAATCCTACTGATGTATCCGACAAAGTATATTTCGCTTACGGCACTAGGGAACATTACAAATACAGATAAAACTGTACGTACATTAATAAACCGTGAGCCAAGAATAGCGTCACCTCTCCCACCCTGAGAATTTTGCCGGCTATGTTTTTTCACGAAGATTGGCAAGCACCCCTGGACGAAATCCCCTGAGGGTGAGATATTTTTATCACAAAACCGCTTGTGTACTTCCTGTTCATGTTAAAACAGTGGGATTTAACTGGTAGCTCTAAATAAATTATCTTCACCTGGGTGGAAATAGTAATGAGAACATTTCATTTCATACATTTATTTCATTTCAAAAATTTAAGAATACAAATTGTAGTTAATATGCATTTATTTGTTATTTGAAAACCTGTATGGAGATTTAGTTGAACAAAGACAAATTATAAAAAATCACATGATTGTTTTACTTCAATTCTAATGGCTTCTTACATTGTATACTTTCATTTTCCAGCATGCAGCTGCTACAAAGAAACTCCAAACAGCCACTCAACTGATAGACACTTTAATGAGCACATCTAAGGTAGGCTTGATATCTTCATTGTATATATTGGTTAGAATGTCACACAAACTGTTTATCTCCCGTGTTGTATATCATGGAGTATTAATTAAAGCATACTAGACATCTTCATCAATCTTTTGTAAATCGTACGGATGTGTTCCATTCTTTACTCTTGATGGTAGTTAACATTTTCAATCATCCTGAGTGCATTAAAAAAAGAACTGGATTACATGTCATATGGAACCATATATACAACTGATCAGGTTTTAATTATATGCTTGTATTTTTCGCAACATGCCAAGAAGTCTACAATTCAGACTGGTGGGTTCCAGGAAAGGTTGGATTACATCCTGGGACAGGCCAATCTTACAAACGTATAAACTGACTAAGAATGTAGCTAATTGATGAGACTGTTAATTGAAATTAAACTTCATCATTACTTTTTAAAATAATTTGGATTGTATTTGTGAAGTATTCTAACTGGTAAGAAATAAAAGTATTGATCTTTGTACGGAAGAATTTTCAATCTAGCCCCATTCATGGATTGTTATAATTTCTCAGTGGTTAACTGCAAATTATTCCATTCTCTTCCAGACGACTGCCAGAAGAACATTCCCGGTTGATGTTTTTATATTTTACAATACAGAGGCATTTTGTATTTCGTGGATTTACCATAAAAGATTACCTATATCACTCATCCAAATATTCTCTTAGAAAGTTTATAGAGAAATCCTGTAGATTTCTCAGAATCTATTCCATAACTAAATCCTAAAGGATCCTATTAAAAATCCTATTGGATTTTATCTTATATGATCTTATTAAAAAATCTTATAGGATTTTGGGCCAAAATCTTATAGGATCCTATAAGATTAAATTTTATAGGAAGGGCCATGTTGAGGCGTTTATTCTGTCAGATCGCCACGATGCTAGCATATGTAATTCCGATTAAGCCGGTGTTATGGACCGTGTGGATACTTTATTGTCTCCGCATGAGCAGCTGCAATAAAAGCTCGGCTGAGATACTAAGGCTACGTCCGAGAATCCTAGGTATTTTCGTGTCTGAATGCGAGGTGCCGAGGGAAGCTTTCCTGTAAAGTCATATGGTTGCATTTTAGTCGTCAGATGTCAATTTTTCCTACCTCATGCATATCGCTCCAATTGGATATGTATATATGATGATCTAGATAATATTTTAACTAAATCATGTTTATGAAAACATATTTAGAAATGTGGTCATATTTCCAAGCACTAACACAATTCTGTAAAAGGTTATAGATTGTACTTCAAACGATGGCATATTTTGGTACTTCTGGAAACACTTATTATGCGCTAAAGTACAATATCACATTTAAGATCATTTTTATGTCAAAATGACGTCATAATGTGAAAACATTGTTCAAAATGACAAAAATTTCGCCCTCCCATGAACTTTATGATCAATTTCAATTACCGCAGTATTTTTGATCAAATTACATGGAAAAGTATTGGACACGTATTAGTGAGGATCGGAGGAAACATACCTTAGGTGCTGTCAACGTAATATAAATGGTCCAAGTCTTAAGAATTATGACATTGTTTGCCATGAAGATATAGTAATGGAATGTAGAAAGCTATTGGTTACAATGTTGAAAACCATATAATATTTGTTAGCAGCAATATTGCAAGTAATCTGACGCGGACATGTCATGAATGACACGATAATATAAATATATTGACAAAAATGCGCATTCCAATGTCTATCAGTGATTACTTTATCTGAAATGCAAATTGATTTGAATTCTGCCCTAATTGAAGTGGAAATGAAGAATTAACCCTATGCCATACTAGGGGTATCCGTGGTCATATTTCTGTAAATGAACATATTTTTCTGAATGTGGTGATTTAACTAGAATATTTTAGTATATTTACTATAGACACACAGTCAACGGTTTACCAGAATGTCCGCGTTGTATTCGATTTCTAAACCTTTTCAATGTCTTCCTGAAATGTTTGATGTTACCGCAGGTGGCATGTCAACATAATGCGCCAAAGCATCGTAGACACATTTGCAATTATTGCGGAACATTCGACATGCAATCTCTCTCTCTGTCTCTCTGTTTAGTAAAGCTAAAGAGTTTAACTGCGGTTAAGGACTAGAACAATGTTACCTCTCTCACACCCACCTCTTCAACCTATCCGTTCCCAAGCACTTTGTACAGTCTGCTTTGTTTTGACCATTTATCCAATATGGCAGTCATAGCCAAGCATTGGCATTTCTTCATTGACTGTATCTTGAATATCCGTGCTTCGGAATGCCTTAATCAATTAAACATTTAGGCATGTTAATATTAGTAATCTGCGCAATGAAGATAATCAGCTTTAAAGTATACATTAATAAACACTTCTATAGATGTCACCATGGAGCTACAAAATTTGTCAATGATGCTTCAAACGGGAGGCTATGCAAAGATGAGAAAATGATAAGCTGTGATCTCGAAGAAGGTTGAACAGAGTGTATTCAACCATTTACTTGTTTGGATTTTGGATAAATAAAAAGAGCAAAACAAAATACCGCTGCAATGTTGAATTACTAAATGTAATCTAAAATATCAAAATGAGCATAAAACTAGAGGTTCCGCTTTGACCCTTGAGTTGCCGCTCTGGCATGAAGCCTATGCTGGTTGTTTTTTTGGGCAAAAACATACGTCTCCCCCAACCTCCCACCTTGCCTTGAATGGGCACATAATTTAAGGGAAAGTGCTATAAAATGAATGTAGCAATAAGTATCTTAAACAAAGCTGCGTATCTAAAAATATTAATTACAAAGAAGCGATTTTCATTGTATATACATGTACAAGTAGATGAACGGTTGGACGGACATCGGACACGGATGAATGCATGCACACATACACTAAAACCTGATCAAATGCGGGGGCTATCCCAATGAAGCTTCCATCCAAGTTTGGTGAAATTCCATGCAATAGTTCTCAAGGTATCTTGCAGACAAAGCCTGTATATACATGTACAAGCAGATGGACGGACGGACGGACACCGGACGAATGCAGGCACACACACCAAAACCTAGTCAAATGAGGGGGCTATTCTAATGAAGCTTCCATCCAAGTTTGGTGAAATTCTGTTCAGTAGTTCTCCAGATATCTTGCAGACAAGCCCTGTATATACATGTACAAGTAGACGGACGGACGGACACCGGACATGGATGAATGCACGCACACACACCAAAACCTAATCAAATGAGGGGCTATCCCACTTTAGCTTCTATCCAAGGGGAGTGAGATTCCGTCCAGTAGTTCTCAAGATATCTTGCAGACAAGGCCTGTACATACATGTACAAGTAGATGGATGGACAGACGGACACCGGACACGGATGAATGCACGCACATACACCAAAACCTAATCAAATGAGGGGGCTATCCCAATGAAGCTTCCATCCAAGTTTGGTGAAATTCTGTCCAGTAGTTCTCCAGATATCTTGCAGACAAGCCCTGTATATACACGTACAAGTAGATGGACGGACGGACAGACACCGGACATGGACGAATGCACGCACACACACCAAAACATAATTAAATGAGGGGGGCTATCCCACTGAAGCTTCCATCCAAGTGTGGTGAAATTCCGTCCAGTAGTTCTCAAGATATCTTGCAGACAAGGCCTGTATATACATGTACAAGTAGATGGACGGACGGACGGACACCGGACACGGATGAATGCACGCACATACACCAAAACCTAATCAAATGAGGGGGCTATCCC
This sequence comes from Hanleya hanleyi, assembly GCA_036873755.1. NCBI lineage: Eukaryota > Metazoa > Mollusca > Polyplacophora > Lepidopleurida > Hanleyidae > Hanleya > Hanleya hanleyi. The sequence continues at coordinate 23,549 of JAVTVY010003754.1, read as the reverse complement.
AATGAAGCTTCCATTTAAGTTTGGTGAAATTCCATCCAGTAGTTCTCAAGATATCTTGCAGACAAGGCAAGGGGACGGACAGACATCCATCCAGACAGACGGACAGACAGCACAAACACTAGATGTCTCCCCCCAACATAGTTGGGGGAGACATAATAAAAAGCTGTGGCGTTGTGGTACTCGATCGGGAGAAAAGTGTGCCTCCATATGAAAAATGACCATAAGGATAATTTCTTGAGAAAAATATGTATGTAGACCCACAAAGCCGCCATATTGAATTTACCTCCGTTGAATCTACATTTCGTGTAAATAAGCTAAAAAATATATCGTTATGAATTTACAGCATTATTTTTTTATATTTTACCACTTGGAGTTAGAATGAGAATTGTGAATAAGTGGATTGTGCCTACACGACCCCAAGGGGCATCTGTGACGTCATACATGGCGCTAAAGGCCAAAAATCAAAATATTATCTGTTCGTATCTCAATTGTCACTGCATACCAACCTGGTTCCAACACATAATGCGATCAAAACAGTTTTCATCGCACTTTCGTTGAGTTGGCAGATCCATTATCAGCAATAGCCGAAATATTCTTATTATCAGCGACTTAATAATGACACCACATTTCAGAAATATCGTGCACTATGTTAGAACCTATTCATTCATACATCCATTGTAGACGGTTAACGTTTCTAATCCTATCATCAAATTCGTACCACTGTCCAGTATTCTTCAATAGCATTAATTTCTACACACTAACAATTTAGGATAGCAAGCGTCAGATCCGACATTCAATATTGAGCCCTCGTCTATAAAAACATTTCCGCGTCAATAATCCAGAGACCTATTTCGTATGACAGCACCAATTCCAAATGTGCATTAACAAAAATAATAAGATGATTTCCTACAAGAGAGAAGGAGTCAACATATTTCAATAATGTCAGCAAGATATTTTGATGTTTTAAAAATTCTAATCACTGATCATTATTCTTTATACAAATGAATTTCAAATCATTACCAGAGTATGTATCTCAGTCACGCTCTCATTCGAGTGCATAGATTTTAAGATTGTAAGATATTCTTTTTTTCGAGCGACTACTTTGGAAGATCTTTTTAGTCGGGTGAAGGAGGACTGCGTCTTCGGTTATATGAGAGAAATCGGTTTGTTGCATAAGTTTTAATGTGTGTATGTTTTAATGTGTTGGATTACTAAGTTATAAGCTAGAGTACTCCAAATTTTGTTTGATCGTCGCTGTGTGGCTGAAATATTGCTTAACGCGACGTTAAACCTTAATTCTCTCTCCCCCCCCATTGTCACTGTTTCATTTAAACACCATGTATGAAGATTTGAAACACATGATACTCGAACGACCCTGAGACTGATGGGGTTCTTCACTTATGCCCTGATATGGTGACATTTAACACTAATGAGCTCTTCATACACAAATGTGTTCTTGAATGCGGGTACTCAACTTAGAGATTAAGGTGTGCAGTGACATTACAATTTGGACACCGGTGTCGATATTCAGAATAAATCTAAATAACAAAAGTTTTGGACATTGTTGCTCTTATTTAGTCAAGAACACGAAAAGAGTTCAAATCTCTTACATTGGAATGACTTTTGGTGTCCTAAACCGAAAAAAACACTTTGCTTAGTGTTCTGAGGCTCTGGTGTGACATGCCATTACTGTGCATTTATTCAAGAATACAAACTGATAGTTAACATTAGAACACCTTTTGGTGCTATATCATACACTGGAACACTTGGGTTCAATGTGAAGTCATTTTCTGGAATGTAATATATCTAAATGAAATGATACTCAATTAACATACTGATGTACTTGTGTTTCTAATCCTTTACAGATAAGAACCGAGGTATAAGACAGATAAGAAACGAGGCTGGATCAAGATGGTACGCTGAAAATTTTGTCTTGGTGAAAATCCCGGAAAAGTGTCTGATAATCGGTGAACACTGTTTCTCCTAAGCTGCAAAGGCAAACTAAATCGACGGGATATGCTCGTTATCGAATCCTGTGCCAAAAATATCGCTGAAACGCTGGTGAAAGGTTAAAAATCTTGACGAACTCTGCAGTCTCTGGACAATGGCAGACAAACAACAACGACAACTGGCCTCTCGCTCACCTTCACCCCACATACGTCGTACAAGCTTGCGTCCCAATAAGCCCAACCCACGGTACCCTCAAATGGTTCGTACAACAGACTATGAACTAAACCGATCAAAGGCGCTAAAAAACAAAAAACATGCAGCCTCAAGATCAGCGAAAATGAAAATAGACGAAAAACAGAAACACATTGTAATATAATGCAGTGCTGCAGCATATGAATATGTCTGCACTAGAATCGATACAGATTTTCAGGCAAAACAGTTGATGAATGAAGTTAAATTAGATTTCACCACACAGTTGGATGAAAAGGGCAATAAATGTGGGAAAACTCTAAAAGTGACATCTATCGACAAAGATGGATGCAAAGAAAAACCAACATCTCTTAATTTCTACAATACAACCAGCAAAATTCTTGTTAATGGGAACCTGTCACCCATACGCTCGTACCTACAACAGCTGAAGGTGAAAATAGACAGATGTGCAGAGCTCCATGAAATTGATCAAAACATTGAAACTAGTATAACCAGGTGCACAGAAGAAAGAGTCGCCTGTCCGTCCCCAGAACATGACCTCGACAAAGTATCATGCGCATACCCCTACCTAAACAGTGCAGTGCCGCAATGCACATCTGTGGGAACCTCTTGCAACCCCACTCAAAGTGATAGACTGCCATTACCCGGTACACATGCTAATCAAACTCAAAAGGAAGATGATAACGAAATACTTGAGCAAGCTAATCCGGCTGTCGACAGTCATTGCGTGTTAGCAGTACCTATGATAATGGGTACATCATCAAGCCCAGACCACGGCAACATTGTGACACCACCCATAATAGTGAGCACAATGCCATACCATGTGCCTGTCAGTCTTCTAACTTGTTCTGACCATGATAATGGCAGTATACCTCAGCCTGTAGTTCTGGATGTTGAACTTGATAGTGCAATAAATTCTCTGGATACTGCAATTTCAGAAATAGACAGTCACACTACCACATCAACTGCTCATCAGACAGATATGGAATTAGGTCTTACTGTGAACCAATTCACCAAACTACAACAGATTAATGAATCAGATCTAGTCGGAGAAGGCCCCTTGAATAATACCAAGAAATATAGGTCACAAGATAGCCAAACTAATGACACAAAAATTTCCCGCAGTGTGCAGTGTGAGGATCTGGCACTTAAAAGTCTAACGAATGTCGAATCCTCAGTGTGTGACTTGCTGCTTGAAATGAATAACGGTCTGACATACCAAGGTAGCTGCACGATATGAAACACTGAACACTGACCAGTCCAAACAAATTCTGAAACTGTTAGCGCATGTTGTGAAAAGGTAAATCAGCTGTCGGATATTATGAATCGGAAATGTTCTGAGATTTCACACCCACCATCATATTCCCAGATCCTCAGCAGACCTAAATATACAGAGTCTTCAACCCAGACAGAGAGCCCGAAAACTATATATTGTAAAACTAGTGGTGTTTACTACTGAGACTAACAGTTTTAAGGTAGCTTAATTGTGGTTTATGATTTTAATTCATCCCAATGTGATATGACAGTATGAGTTTAAATCTAACATCAGCATAAATACGTAAATATGATAAATCTTATGTTACAAATTAAATGATAGATGTTGCAGGAGAGAACACTGCCCATAACTACAATGTAGTGATTACAATAAAAGTTGATCTCAAATGACCTGTACATGTGATAGATATCAATATATGAGTATGCCGTACATGTTTCTACTCATATTGCTTCATATGATACAGTGTGCACATGTTACTTGGGTACTCTGTGATAGTATCTTTTACTGATGGTCAAACCTGTTTTTCTTAATTGGCCTCCATGTAATTCATAATTTTAATTCATCCCATCATGGTAATACAGAACTGCATGTAAAGCAAATTATTAACATACTGCAGTATACCCAATTAATTGACATTGATTGTAATAGACTACTGATGATTATAAGTATAACAATATGCTAACAATTGATTTTAAATGTCCTATCTGTGATGAAGGTTCATATAACTCATGGTTACTGCACAGGTATATTATAGATTCGCGAACTGATATTTTATTTTATATGACTGTATAATTGATATAATGAACAAAAACTGGATCAGTAATATATTTATAACTGATCTAATATTGAACATTAACTATGTCAGTAATAGCCTAACTTAATATATATTCGATACACATTGTGTTTGGGAATATGGCGAGTTATAACACTGGGTATAGCAGGATGGGTGGACTTGCGCTGAGCTCCGACGTGGCTTTCTGAGTGCCTGGTGTAGAAGTAGATCAGGCGTCTTGGGAGTTCGCTTTGGGCCCTGTGCTGGTCTGCCTACCCTTGGTATGGTGGTGATCCATGCGGCCACTGACACAACAGATGGATATCAAACTATGTATGTATAATGTACAACGGGTACCGTACAATGCGCTGATATCTGGAACAATGATTGGGGGAAAATATAACTAATGAACTCTACTAAGGAATGGACTGAACCCCTTTATCTGGATCTGATTTATATCACTTGCAAATTGAAATAGTTAAGTAACTGAAACAGTATGTTTATATTTATTACGAATATATTCACTAACATGTTCACCGTACTACTCAGCATCTTTAGGGGTTTTCGATGTAATCAACTAAGCTTCACTTTTCTACTATTATAATGTGGTCAACTGATAGATATAAAGGCTTGTTATCTTTGCTCTCATGGAATATTGATGGAATGAGGGATAAACTTAAATTATTAGATGTACAACAATTATTAGGGACATATTACATAATAGGTCTCCCGGAAACACATAGTTCAACAAATAATATTGAAACTGGTTGTGTGACATTGGATCTGAAAGGTTACTGTAAAACGGTCAAACATAGTGTGAAGACATCAAAACAGTCATGTGGCAGGGAATCTGGTGGGTTACTCATCCTTTATAAAAAAAAATATCACCCCCGTGTCACTGAAATGTCAACTACTAGCAATTCCACTTTATGGATCAGATTGCCAGGCAATGTGTTTGGATGGAAAAGCGATCTCTACATAGGTACATTTTATATACCCCCTATAGACTCGCCTTAATTTAGTGATCAATTCCACGCAGTAGAAAGCGAGATAGCGCATTTTGACTCAAAGGGCATGGTTCTTCTTTTGAGTGATACAAATGCAAGAACTGTTATAAATAACACAGTCTTGGATGATTACATTAGATGTGATGACGATAAATACATCCCATTGCCAGATGACTACATTTCGGACAGTATTCACCATGCAAGACACTTTCAAGATAACTGCACACACCAAAGACACCATGGTAAATTACTCACTGAACTTTGCATCGCATCTGGTGTCCTGATATTAAACGGGCGAACTCCAGGCGATTATGTGGGTAAATTAACATGTCATACACACCTGGGACACAGTGCAGTCGATTATGTACTTGCACACCAGAACACTGTTCATAATGTGGTTAGTATTAATGTTAAGGTACTAACACATCAATCAGTCCATTGCCCAATATCAACTCTGTTTAAATGTAACAAAACTGATAACTTAGTTTTCACAAGTAATCTAACTTTGCACCCCATGCCGCTGAAGTATAATCTAACTGAAGAAAACAGTGTCAGATATAGACAGGAATTACTATCGACTGTATCCCAGTCAAAAATACAAAACTTCATGAATCATCAGATTAATTCTGATAAAACTAGTATCCATAACGCAATAGTAGCCATCAACAACATACTTATGTCTGCAGCACATACAGTCTCCCCCCCTCCCCCCAAAAAAACCAAAACACATCCAAGGCTAAAAAGAGAAGAATTGCGAAAAACAACTCGAAAAATATTGTACAACTTCAGAATGTATTTAAAACCACAGCCAAACAGCTTGCTGATAACCCACATGATAGTAATCTACAAACTAAATTAAGAACAACAAAGAATAACTAATGAAAAAGAAAAAAACAGCAGAAAAACTTGTTAAAGATGAAATATTTAATAAACTTGAACATCTACAAAATGATAATCCTAAAGAATACTGGAAAATAATAAATAACTTAATTGAAAAAAATAAAAATGATTTGGATCTTCCACCACATTTTAATGAAAAACTGTTTTCCCTTTCGAAGACCTCAATTCTGACACTCTGAATTATCAAGATCAACTATCCCAAGTACTACTCATCGAGTTAGAATCAAGAGAAAGAAATCAAAAGCATTCAATTTTGGATAGTCACATAAAAACCAAAAAAAATCGTCCAGGCCTTGAAAGATTTGAAAATCGGAAAATCTTGCGGCCTCGACTGTATATCAAATGAAATGTTGAAATACGGGAAAGACATCATATTGTCACCCCTTGCAAAACTTTTCAACGCAGTTTTTGATAGTGGAATACTTCCACAATCTTGGACGGAAGGATATATCAAACCCCTTCATAAGAAAGGAGATAAACTCGACGCAAAGAATTATAGAGGTATCACTATCACCAGTTGTATTGGAAAATTATTTTCCAGCATATTAAACAACAGACTAAACCAATACACGGATGAGAATAACCTTTTATCTGACAACCAGTCAGGATTCCGTAAAAACAGACGTACTGCTGATAATCACTTTATTCTTAAAATTATTATTAACAAATATGTCCAAAAACTTCATAAGAAAGTATATCTATGCTTTATTGACTTCCAAAAAGCATTTGACTGTGTATGAAGAGATGGCTTCTTACTAAAGTTACTTAGACTTGGCATTGGTGGAAAATTCTATAATATTATTAAATCTATGTATCACCAAAACAATGTAGCAGTACAAATTGATGGTGGTATTACGAGTGCCTTCACGTCTCAAAAGGGTATTAAGCAAGGCGATAACCTTAGTCCAACTATGTTCAACTTATTTGTAGATGATCTGGTATTCCAGCTGGTTTACCTGTAACTCTGGAGAGAGAAAGAGTCTTTCTCATCTCTTATGGGCTGATGATTTATTGGTCATGTCGGAAACACCTCCAGGTCTCCAAAATTGTCTTGATATATTATATGACTACTGTATAAAATGGCATCTTACTGTGAATCCAACTAAATCAAACTGTACGGTTATTCAAAAAAGAAAGAACAAAGTAAACACGAACTCCTTTCATTTTGGTTCTACAGAAATCCATATAGCTGACAGTTACACGTATCTTGGCTGTACACTCAATTCTAATGGAAACTTTTTCCAAACAAAAACTGACTTGGAAACGAAAGGTCTAAAAGCTATGTATAATTACACAAAACATTCTCTGGTCTAAATCCACCATCTGGACTATCGATAAGCTTTTTGACACCCTTGTCAAACCAATAATTCTATACAATTCCGAAATTTGGGGCTCAGAACTCATAACCAAATTACAAAACAACGACCGTAACAAATCTTCTATGATAACTGAATCTGAACCATTTGAAAAAGTTCATACAAAATTCTGCAAGCTAAATCTTCAAGTCGGCAAATATACAGTCAATATCGCATATATAGGAGATTTCCTCTTATTGTCGACATTCATACAAACATTCTAAATTATATGGTACATCTTGAAGATAATGCTGAGAGACCTATACTTCGGGATGCAGTACTTTGTAGCAAATCACTCCAAACCAGTGGAATTGGATGGCACAGCTATTTCCATCTTGTCATAAAAAAAAATTATATCATGTTAGAGGAGCTTCCGCACTCCTCTTTAAAACGCAAAAGAATGTAAAAGATAAACTGACTGCAAAATATATACAATACTATCAACTTAAGCTGAAAGAGTCTGAGAAACTTCGCCACTATAAGCACATAGAACAAAATTACTGCATTGCAAACTATTTACAATTCATTAAAAACAGAAATTTCAAACAGGCCCTAACAAAACTCAGAATTTGTGCACACAGGCTTGAAATAGAAACGGGTAGATACAGAAATATAGACAGAGATAAAAGATTGTGCAAGGGATGTATAACAACTGACAAAACAGTGGAAGATGAATTTCATTTCCTGTGCAAATGTCCTAGTGGCGAAAAACTATAAGAGATCTATTTTACAACAACCTAAGTAGCATTTGCTAGTACTTCCATAAGTTGACGGATCTGGAATTTTTTTATTTTCTTATTAACCCACCAATGCATCTTTCATCAATAATAGGACAATTTTTCTATGAACTGCTTAACGAGAAAGCAAAGGAATGAAATTGCATCCCTGCCGCATGACTGATTATATGGGTAAATTGTATTTATTCACACTGGGTTTGACCAAATAACTTTGTTACGGTACCATATTTTATCTGTGTGTGTATGTATGTAATATATATATAAATGTGTGTATGTATATGCATTCCTCTTGTCCTGTAGTTTTTAATATGAACCTTTTAATATTTCTGTATGTTGCATGTATGGAAATAAATTGAATTGAATTGTTCGATGAATGAACTTGTGAGATATGTAAAAGACAGGAAAACGTGACGTCTGGTGACTACAAAGGAACCATGTCTTCACATATGCCTACCTCGGCACCACCAGAGTATGAATCCGTGGGATCATGTGACCTCTCGCCAGATTACGCAGTTCTTCCTTGGGATAGGACATTCTAAATCGTTAGACGCTAAGCGAAACGTGCAAGTACATATCCGCTAACAACTTAGCTTGAGATCTGAACCGGAATCTAACCATGACGATACATCATCTTCCAAGCAAAAAAAAACGGAGAAAGCATTTCGGATAACTATAAAATATATATACTTCTTCTGGTGGATACCGGTACCCTCGATGTATTGCCGACTATCGCATGGCAGATTGTTATGACTTTCATCTGCACCGCAGTTCAGTTGTTGTTTAGTCAGGAAATTTAAGGCATTAACTTATGGTATTCGAGAAATTGCAAGTCTAGAGTATCCTTAAGCAGTCTGAAGTGAAAGATAAACGAGAGAAACTCGTGAATACCGTCAGTGCTGAACCGCCAATATGCATTCAGTATTTCAAAGTGTTTCACTGTCGATATCATTCATCAACTGGATTGAAATCATTGGATTCATAAACGCAATGACGGGATAGTCGACGTGGTGAATAGCACTGAATTAGGTCGAATCGGTTACTTTTGCGATTTTACGTTCCATACATCTAAAGCTAGCCGGAATTTACATGAGTATTTTATGCGAAAGGAGGGTCGGGAATTATGGACCACTACCTGTGTTCACTACACCGCCTACTGAGCATCATCGATTTACTCTGACAAAATTGTTGATCTAACGAGAGCGGAAATTTTTTATTGCCTACATTACGTGTCGGACTTAAATTGGCTGCCCTTTGGATGCTAATGCGACATCTGGACACTAAATAAAGCAGTAATAATTACACATCATTAAAACTACAACCAGCTGATATTTGTATTGTGCTATAACCGCTCACAGAATTTTTCGCTTCTGAGGTTTCGAGTGGGTGGAAAGGATCTTTTCCTGTGCTATATCGCCGTTTTGATTTGACGAAAGTGGTACAATCCAGTCATCTCCGGACGTTGTATGTTGCATAGATTCGTTTTATTCCGAATAAAACAACTCAAGTAAATCAAATGTGCCGTATTAGAACCATTTTAATAGGAAAAAAGCAGGTAGCTATGTTTTGTTTTTTTGAAAAATAGGTTACGTGTAGTTCTATTACTACTTAGATACCATAGTGTTCGTATGCGTCAACCCGCAGTCACTAGTCGACATTCGGGCATCCATGACAGACAACCGATTACTCAATCAGAGCGGATGTCTGGTATCATTTGAGGACAGTAAGTGAATACACGCGCAGCATCCGACTTTGAACGGCCAGTCCGTGAAGAGTTGTTGGTGTCCATACTTGAACTTAAAACGCAACATATGAACTTAACCCTACCTGGCCTGGGGGGGGGGGGGCGGAATGGCCCGGTCCCCCCTACCAAACTTTCTGCTCTATCTCCGGAACGACAAAAAATAGAGAGCTGAAACTCCGTGACTTTATAGTTTATCATATAGGGGTCATTTTGAGCTTATTTGCATGACCCTCCGAGGAGAGGATCATCGGTGAATCCAAGATGGCGGCCATGTGGGGTCCCAGAAAAGTGATGTTTTTGTCATATTTCTTCAAAATTTCTGCTTTTCTGCTATGAAAAGTGACCAAAAGCTATTTTATTTCATATCACATTAATATTTACTAATTTATCATGCTGTTTTTGTGGAGAAATTGCAGAAATGAAAAATTCGAAAAATCTGACCGAAAAATCGACCAAAAATGCCGTTTTGAAAATGACGTCACTGTGACGTAATCAAAGCGGCCATCTTGGATTTTTTTACATTTTCTGGTAGATCTTGACCCAAGGGTATAGTGTGGTAAGTTTCAGCTCCCTAGATCAAGGGGTAAGCAAAATAATTAGGGGGGGTCCATTTCGTCTCCCCCTCCAGGCCACGACAGGTCCCAAAAAGCCCAGGCCAGATAGGGTTAAGGTGGTGGGAAAAGATGCCAGATTACTGATAAGAAATCAATATGAGTATGCTGACTGCTTATCTAAAAACATCACAAGAACCAAAATGGTCCCTATGATCATCTGTATCTCAGCCACACTTTAATTGTGAAAGTTCATGTGGACATTTTGCATGGCATGGCCACACGGCCATGCTTTCGGCTTGAGTGGGATTTGATACTAATATCAAAGGGTACTGATGTAATTTCCCAATGGAGACTATGTGAATGACTGGTGATAATCCAAGCAGACATATTGGTCAAGTATACAATTTACGGTATATAAGCGGTGCCATTACATCTGTATAATATTCCTAGAAAAGTTCGAAATTGCAGTCGGAATATCATGATGTAGAGAGTCAAGAAGACATTTTTTTGCTTTTTTTCTTGTATCAATTCTCCACATCAGAAGACCATTCTAGCAAATCTCTAGAAGAAGCGGGAAATTTTCAATGACGCCGCCGTGACTAAGATATTACTCTCGTCGATTCTGTAACCTTGACCACCATTTTTTTTCTTGGGTGTTTCTGATCTCAATGACTCGTTGGTTTTGACACAAGAGAAAGATGTTCTTGATCATACCTGTCTCTATTAAGAATTCTACAACAGGAAGATATTTTCAAAAGCTACCAAACCAGTACTGCTGATGTATGACACAGGCTTAAACATGCACCTATGCAGGTTTTGATTAACGTCGCAATATATATCATATGTATTTCAAACGATGGTCAAATGTCACGGCCATGTTTATTCTATAAAGTTGGAAAGATGACGAAGAAAATCATCGCCCTTTTAACCTATCTGGCTTGGGCTTTTTTGGACCTGCCCATGTCTTGGGGGGGGGGGGCGGGATTTCTGCTCCTAAATATTTTTCTAACTCCTTGAGCTAGGAGGTTGAAACTTACCAAACTATAACCGTGGATCACGCTTTAACCGCAAATGTAAGATGATCGCTTTGGTGACGTCATTTTGACGAGGTATTTTGGTTGATTTTCCGTCGCTTTTCGGATTATTTACTACAAAAGCTGCATGATAAATTAGTAAATAATAATTTGATGTGAAATAAAATAGATTTTGTCTATTTTTTTCCTCGCAGCAAAGCAGAAATTGTGAAGAAAAATGAAGAAAACATCACTTCTACCCCACGTGGCCGCCAGTTTGAATTTATCCATGATTCTCTGCTCGAGAAGTCATGCAAATTGACTCAAAATTACCCCAATATGATAAAGCACAAGTCATGGAGTGTCAGCTCTCAATGTGTTGTCGTTCCGGAGATGGAGCAAACAGTTTGGTAGCGGAGAGGCATTTTTCTCTAGGCCTGGTGGGTTAAACCGACTTTATTGTTGACTGTCAGGTGAAAGTTGATGTGGGCGATAAATTTTGTATTATCGGTGCAAAGTAATATTGAACCCAGATATCGCCTCTGTCCCTGAACGCGACTACTGCTCTATTCAGCTGAGATTCGGTTATTCTCCTTCGCTACATCGCGTCATTTTAGTGATCTATGCGTCGTGTCATGTACGATGGATGATTGAATGGCTTTAGGGACGTGTTTTCACTTCACTCCGAGAAATTTGTCCATTTCTGCGGATTTCAGCTGATCTTAGCTCTGATTTCTGTGTAATAAATTTTGTGAATACTTTTGGCAAATACCTGTGGTGAAAGTTTAGAATTATTTCCCAGTTTTTTGCTGTTCAGGGCGTTTTTCTGACTTATTCAGTTTGGCCTGGTTTGACAAGGCAGAGATCTGCCATTACTACCGTCTCGGTCTTTGTTGCCGAGAGGGTCGTTGGGTTTTTTTCTGTCTCTCTCTTCTCTGTTTGTTCGCTGTCTGTAAATATTTCGTATTTTGTTGGTGTACATATATTTCCTTGTTGGCTTGATCAAGTTTGTGGTTGGTTCTGTTTTCGTTCAGTTTGGCTTAGGTCGATTTGCACATATCTGCGTACATTGAGCTAGACTAAATACATGTATATATTGAAAGTGTATACTGAAGGCTAGCCCTCAGAGTACAAGTTCGAGCGAGTCTTTTGTTCCTCGGCATTACCCAGCAACGGCCAGGTTTAGAACTGGGCTATTGTTCGACCGAGACCTGAGGTTCAGAGATAGTGTATTGTTGTACTGCTTATATAGTTTTCATCTTCACCTTTAGAGTGAGGCTCTCTCGGGGGTGTAGGCAATGCTTACTCTGTGGGGAGGCACACTGTTGGGGTTTGTGCGTGTTACTATTTGTAGTTTGTAGTTGTATTGAGATTCCCTAGTGGGACTTTGAATTTTTTTTTTTTTTTTCACTATGGCCTTTAGAAAGTTTGATAGGTCACTGAGCCTAAAACTTCAAGGTCTAGAGAAAGCAAATGCGATTGATATATATCGCGCATTAAAAGACACTGTTGGATCAGGACGGTCAGCCCTTAAAGGTCTAGTACAGGTATCAAATACCCTGTGGAACGTCACACCAGCAAATGAAATTACCAAAACTCGCCTAGTGCTGGAAGGTATTCGCGTTGGAGATCAACGTGGCCATTTTGAGGAAATAGATCCAGGAAAATTGCTAGTAAAGATGAAAGGACCATGCGATTTCCCAGATTCTGCGATCAGAAGTGCTTTTGAGTTTCATGGTGTACAAAAAGAGTTCTATTCTTTCGATAGAGAGTTTGAGACAGGAGTTCGAAGAATTTGGATGACGAAATTCAAACAACCTCTTCCTTCTTCTATTTTAGTTGAGGTATGAGACTTGCTGTATGGTATAACGATCAAGTAAAAACATGTTATACTTGTGGTTCAGAAGATCACATGAACTCGAGGTGTCCTTTGAAGAATAAATTCCTGATTTGTCATCAGGCAGGACACCTTAAAAAAACCTGTCCAAAGGCCAAACAAGTTCCTGAAGATAACGCAACTAACGATAGAAAAGAGGAGTCCCCAGATTCTCGCCCTGTTCCGCTCGCAGAAGTTCGAAAAGGACTTTCCCCCGAGGCTCTCCAGCAGAAACAACAGGACTATATAAATTTGTGGAAGACTGTAGGCCGTGATGGCAAGCCCACCGAACGTCATCAGAGGATAGTCTCCGCCTGAAACAATGAGAAAACCTCAAACCACTACGAGTGTCTCGATGACGCGATGGATGAAGGTTGTAATTCGGAAGATGAAGATGTCAGTGATAGTGAGGGTTGCGATGATGTAGAAGTCAAGTCAGGTGAACAGAAGTCAGGTGATCAGAAGTCGGTTTCTGATCAGACTGAAAGTGTTGACGTAGTATTAACTCCGGAAGTTGAATTGAAGGGTGACTACTTACCGGATACTGGTAGTGTTTCAGGTCAGGATGCACCTGTGCAGCCTGTAGATTCCTTCAGTAATCCTATTCACTCCGGTGTAGATGTAAACTTTACACCAAACGAGGAAGTAATGAAGGAGTTCACAGAAAAAGAAAGTAGTCAACAGTCTTGTAGTAATAAAGCTACCTCGAATCAGAAAAAGAAGAATAAAGAGAATACCACAGATATCGAATCCGGCAAAGAGCCTAAAATAGTCGATGCTACTCCCACTCCTACCAAAGATTCACCCATGCTTTCTGATGAGGAGTATCTTGATTGTAATGATCGTCCGTTAAAAGGCGAGACTTCCTTGAACCAAAGGTCGAAGGACTTGTTGGGACAAGAGGGAGAGAAAGAAGTTTATCAGAAGGAAAATAAAAAAGACAAGAGAGAACAAATGAAAAATAAAAAGAAAGGTCAAAAAGAATTACCCAAAATACGAGAGATCCTGAAGGATCTTGGCGCCCACCATTGTCCGAGAATTGTAAGCTAATGACAAGAGGATCTTTTTGTCCATTGTTACTAAGACGATTGAGTTGTAATTTTGTTTACAGAATTTCGAATCTGAGCGAAAAAGATCGAAAATAGGACAGTGGAAAACACCAAGATGTAATCTTTCTAAATTTCAGGAGTTTCAAGATTTCTAGAAACTGTACTTATATCTGTTGTTATAGTACAGGAGAAATGAGCAAAGTTAGTCTGAAAGTGAATGTACATGTACGGAGGATCCTTCGTCTTCGTTTTGTAGTATTTTTATTTTATTTATTTTTTTGCACGTGTCATCGTTGGGTACTGGAAGCGAAGAAAAATCTCTTTGACACTTTGGCATACTCAAGATTTTATAATTAGGAATGAATGCTAATTCTGTTCTGTTTACTGGACTAGTTTGAGATATCTCTTTTAAGATACCATGCTCGAAAATAGTAAGATGGTACAATACATAATACTGAAGGGATCCGGTCCGCGCAGTGAGGTTGAAACTTCGAATTTGAAAGTGTCTGAATCCTGATTATTTCCCTTGGATCGAAACATGCAGTAGTTTACAGTTATCGAGTTGTGACATTGTGTCACAAGAGTGACGTCCCTTCATGTAGCTGACCCGCCGGCAGACGAAAGGGTGGGGCAGTTCACTTGCAACTGCATGGACTAAAGAAAACTGATTTAAAATTTGAAGAAAATACATTTTACTTCCGAATTATTTGAACTCCTTGATATGGAAGGTGAAGATATGGATATTCTCTATAGTCAATATATAGAATATGCCCCGCCGTTTGATCCGCCGACTCTTGTGATGCAACTCGGGAATACCGTATTAATTGGATTTTCGAATCAGACCAAGAAAGGTATCTTGCACAACTAGGCCCCATGTGGGACCTGTGTACCAAATTTCGGAAAGATCCATGAAATATTTCCTGAGAAAACGCGATAACACGGTTTCATGGGGAAATCCAAGATGGCTGCCTGGTGGCCATATTTGATTTTCGAATCGGACCAGAAAAGGTTTCTTGCACAACTAGACCCCGAGGGGAACCTGTGTACCAAATTTGAAAAAGATCCATGCAGTAGTTCCTGAGAAATCGTGGTAACAAGCTTTTATGGGGAAATCCAAGATGGCTGCCCGGTGGCCATATTGGATTTTCGAATCGGACCAGAAAAGGTTTCTTGCACAACTAGACCCCAAGGGAAACCTGTGTACCAAATTTGAAAAAAGATCCATGCAGTAGTTCCTGAGAAATCGCGGTAACAAGGTTTCATGGGGAAATCCGAGATGGCTGCCTGGTGGCCATATTGGATTTTCGAATCGGACCAGAAAAGGTTTCTTGCACAACTAGACCCCAAGGGAAACCTGTGTACCAAATTTGAAAAAGATCCATGCAGTAGTTCCTGAGAAATCGCGGTAACAAGATTTCATGGGGAAATCCAAGATGGCTGCCTGGTGGCCATGTTGGATTTTCGAATCAGACCAGAAAAGGTTTCTTGCACAACTAGACCCCAAGGGGAACCTGTGTACCAAATTTCAAAAAGATCCATGAAATATTTCCTGAGAAAACGCGATAACAAGGTTTCATGGGGAAATCCAAGATGGCTGCCTGGTGGCCATATTGGATTTTCGAATCGGACCAGAAAAGTTTTCTTGCACAACTAGACCCCAAGGGGAACCTGTGTACCAAATTCGAAAAAGATCCATGCAGTAGTTCCTGAGAAATCGCGGTAACAACATTTCATGGGAAAATCCAAGACGGCTGCCTGGTGGCCATATTGGATTTTCGAATCAGACCAGAAAAGGTTTCTTGCACAACTAGACCCCGAGGGGAACCTGTGTACCAAATTTGAAAAAGATCCATGCAGCAGTCCCTGAGAAATCACGAATCCAAGATGGCTGCCTGGTGGCCATATTGGATTTTCGAATCGGACCAGAAAAGGTTTGTTGCACAACTAGACCCCAAGAGAAACCAATTCGAAAAAGATCCATGCAGTAGTTCCTGAGAAATCGCGGTAACAAGGTTTCATGGGGAAATCCAAGATGGCTGCCTGGTGGCCATATTGGATTTTCGAATCAGACTAGAAAAGGTTTCTTGCACAACTAGACCCCAAGAGGAACCTGTGTACCAAACTTGAAAAAGATCCATGCAGTAGTTCCTGAGAAATCGCGGTAACAAGATTTCATGGGGAAATCCATGATGGCTGCCTGGTGGCCATATTGGATTTTCGAATCAGGCCAGAAAAGGTTTCTTATCCAACTAGACCCCGAGGGGAACCTGTGTACCAAATTTCAAAAAGATCCATGCAGCAGTTCCTGAGAAATCGCGGTAAACAAGGGTTTCATGGAGAAATCCAAGATGGCTGCCTGGTGGCCGTATTTGATTTTCGAATCGGACCAGAAAAGGTTTCTTGCACAACTAGACCCCAAGGGGAACCTGTGTACCAAATTCGAAAAAGATCCATGTAGTAGTTCCTGAGAAATCGCGGTAGCAAGATTTCATGGGGAAATCCAAGATGGCTGCCTGGTGGCCATATTGGATTTTCGAATCGGACCAGAAAAGTTTTCTTGCACAACTAGACCCCAAGGGGAACCTGTGTACCTGTGTAGAAATCACGGTAACAAGGTTTCATGGACAAATCCAAGATGGCTGGCTGGTGGCCATATTGGATTTTCGAATCGGACCAGAAAAGTTTTCTTGCACAACTAGACCCCAAGGGGAACCTGTGTACCAAATTTGAAAAAGATCCATGCAGTAGTTCCTGAGAAATCGTGGTAACAAGGTTTCATGGGGAAATCCAAGATGGCTGCCTGGTGGCCATATTGGATTTTCGAATCGGATCAGAAAAGGTTTCTTGCACAACTAGACCCCAAGGGGAACCTGTGTACCAAATTTGGAAAAGATCCATGCAGTAGTTCCTGAGAAATCGCGGTAACAAGATTTCATGGGGAAATCCAAGATGGCTGCCTGGTGGCCATGTTGGATTTTCAATCAGACCAGAAAAGGTTTCTTGCACAACTAGACCCCAAGGGGAACCTGTGTACCAAATTTCAAAAAGATCCATGAAATATTTCCTGAGAAAACGCGATAACAAGGTTTCATGGGGAAATCCAAGATGGCTGCCTGGTGGCCATATTGGATTTTCGAATCGGACCAGAAAAGTTTTCTTGCACAACTAGACCCCAAGGGGAACCTGTGTACCAAATTCGAAAAAGATCCATGCAGTAGTTCCTGAGAAATCGCGGTAACAACATTTCATGGGAAAATCCAAGACGGCTGCCTGGTGGCCATATTGGATTTTCGAATCAGACCAGAAAAGGTTTCTTGCACAACTAGACCCCGAGGGGAACCTGTGTACCAAATTTGAAAAAGATCCATGCAGCAGTCCCTGAGAAATCACGAATCCAAGATGGCTGCCTGGTGGCCATATTGGATTTTCGAATCGGACCAGAAAAGGTTTGTTGCACAACTAGACCCCAAGAAAAAAACCAATTCGAAAAAGATCCATGCAGTAGTTCCTGAGAAATCGCGGTAACAAGGTTTCATGGGGAAATCCAAGATGGCTGCCTGGTGGCCATATTGGATTTTCGAATCAGACTAGAAAAGGTTTCTTGCACAACTAGACCCCAAGAGGAACCTGTGTACCAAACTTGAAAAAGATCCATGCAGTAGTTCCTGAGAAATCGCGGTAACAAGATTTCATGGGGAAATCCATGATGGCTGCCTGGTGGCCATATTGGATTTTCGAATCAGGCCAGAAAAGGTTTCTTATCCAACTAGACCCCGAGGGGAACCTGTGTACCAAATTTCAAAAAGATCCATGCAGCAGTTCCTGAGAAATCGCGGTAAACAAGGGTTTCATGGAGAAATCCAAGATGGCTGCCTGGTGGCCGTATTTGATTTTCGAATCGGACCAGAAAAGGTTTCTTGCACAACTAGACCCCAAGGGGAACCTGTGTACCAAATTCGAAAAAGATCCATGTAGTAGTTCCTGAGAAATCGCGGTAGCAAGATTTCATGGGGAAATCCAAGATGGCTGCCTGGTGGCCATATTGGATTTTCGAATCGGACCAGAAAAGTTTTCTTGCACAACTAGACCCCAAGGGGAACCTGTGTACCTGTGTAGAAATCACGGTAACAAGGTTTCATGGACAAATCCAAGATGGCTGGCTGGTGGCCATATTGGATTTTCGAATCGGACCAGAAAAGTTTTCTTGCACAACTAGACCCCAAGGGGAACCTGTGTACCAAATTTGAAAAAGATCCATGCAGTAGTTCCTGAGAAATCGTGGTAACAAGGTTTCATGGGAAAATCCAAGATGGCTGCCTGGTGGCCATATTGGATTTTCGAATCTGACCAGAAAAGGTTTCTTGCACAACTAGACCCCAAGGGAAACCTGTGTACCAAATTTGAAAAAGATCCATGCAGTAGTTCCTGAGAAATCGCGGTAACAAGATTTCATGGGGAAATCCAAGATGGCTGCCTGGTGGCCATGTTGGATTTTCGAATCAGACCAGAAAAGGTTTCTTGCACAACTAGACCCCGAGGGGAACCTGTGTACCAAATTTCAAAAAGATCCATGAAATATTTCCCGAGAAAACGCGATAACAAGGTTTCATGGGGAAATCCAAGATGGCTGGCTGGTGGCCATATTGGATTTTCGAATCGGACCAGAAAAATTTTCTTGCACAACTAGACCCCAAGGGGAACCTGTGTACCAAATTCGAGAAAGATCCATGCAGTAGTTCCTGAGAAATCGCGGTAACAAGATTTCATGGGGAAATCCAAGACGGCTGCCTGGTGGCCATATTGGATTTTCGAATCAGACCAGAAAAGGTTTCTTGCACAACTAGACCCCGAGGGGAGCCTGTGTACCAAATTTGAAAAAGATCCATGCAGCAGTCCCTGAGTAATCACGGTAACAAGGTTTCATGGAGAAATCCAAGATGGCTGGCAGGTGGCCATATTGGATTTTCGAATCGGACCAGAAAAGGTTTCTTGCACAACTAGACCCCAAGAGAAACCAATTCGAAAAAGATCCATGCAGTAGTTCCTGAGAAATCGCGGTAACAAGTTTTCATGGGGAAATCCAAGATGGCTGCCTGGTGGCCATATTGGATTTTCGAATCAGACTAGAAAAGGTGTCTTCCACAACTAGACCCCAAGAGGAACCTGTGTACCAAATTTGAAAAAGATCCATGCAGTAGTTCCTGAGAAATCGCGGTAACAAGATTTCATGGGGAATCCAAGATGGCTGCCTGGTGGCCATATTGGATTTTCGAATCAGACCAGAAAAGGTTTCTTGCACAACTAGACCCCGAGGGGAACCTGTGTACCAAATTTCAAAAAGATCCATGCAGCAGTTCCTGAGAAATCGCGGTAAACAAGGGTTTCATGGAGAAATCCAAGATGGCTGCCTGGTGGCCATATTTGATTTTCGAATCGGACCAGAAAAGGTTTCTTGCACAACTAGACCCCAAGGGGAACCTGTGTACCAAATTCGAAAAAGATCCATGTAGTAGTTCCTGAGAAATCGCGGTAACAAGATTTCATGGGGAAATCCAAGATGGCTGCCTGGTGGCCATATTGGATTTTCGAATCAGACCAGAAAGGGTTTCTTGCACAACTAGATCCCGAGGGGAACCTGTGTTCCAAATTTGAAAAAGATCCATGCAGCAGTTCCTGAGAAATCACGGTAACAAGGTTTCATGGAGAAATCCAAGATGGCTGCCTGGTGGCCATATTGGATTTCCGAATCGGACCAGAAAAGTTTTCTTGCACAACTAGACCCCAAGGGGAACCTGTGTACCAAATTTGAAAAAGATCCATGCAGTAGTTCCTGAGAAATCGTGGTAACAAGGTTTCATGGGGAAATCCAAGATGGCTGCCTGGTGGCCATATTGGATTTTCGAATCGGACCAGAAAAGGTTTCTTGCACAACTAGACCCCAAGGGGAACCTGTGTACCAAATTTGAAAAAGATTCATGCAGTAGTTCCTGAGAAATCGCGGTAACAAGGTTTCATGGGGAAATCCAAGATGGCTGCCTGGTGGCCATATTGGATTTTCGAATCGGACCAGAAAAGGTATTTTGCTCAACTAGACCCCATGTGGGACCTGTGTACCAAATTTGAGAAAGATCCATGCAGTAGTTCCTGAGAAAACGCGATAACAAGGTTTCATGGGGAAATCCAAGATGGTTGCCTGGTGGCCACATTGGATTTTCGAATCGGACCCGAAAAGGTTTCTTGCACAACTAGACCCCAAGAGGAACCTGTGTACCAAATTTGAAAAAGATCCATGCAGTACTTCCTGAGAAATCGCGGTAAAAAGGTTTCATGGGGAAATCCAAGATGGCTGCCTGGTGGCCATATTGGATTTTCGAATCGGACCAGAAAAGGTATCTTGCACAACTAGACCCCCAAGGGGAACCTGTGTACCAAATTTGAGAAAGATCCATGCAGTAGTTCCTGAGAAATCGCGATAACAAGGTTTCATGGGGAAATCCAAGATGGCTGCCTGGTGGCCATATTGGATTTTCGAATCGGACCAGAAAAGGTTTCTTGCGCAACTAGACCCCAAGGGGAACCCGTGTACCAAATTTGAAAAAGATCCATGCAGTAGTTCCTGAGAAATCGTGGTAACAAGGTTTCATGGGGAAATCCAAGATGGCTGCCTGGTGGCCATATTGGATTTTCGAATCGGACCAGAAAAGGTTTCCTGCACAACTAGACCCCAAGGGGAACCTGTGTACCAAATTTGAAAAAGATCCATGCAGTAGTTCCTGAGAAATCGCGGTAACAAGGTTTCATGGGGAAATCCAAGATGGCTGCCTGGTGGCCATATTGGATTTTCGAATCAGACTAGAAAAGTTTTCTTCCACAACTAGACCCCAAGGGGAACCTGTGTACCAAATTTGAAAAACATCTATGCAGTAGTTCCTGAGAAATCGCGGTAACAAGATTTCATGGGGAAATCCAAGATGGCTGCCTGGTGGCCATATTGGATTTTCGAATCGACCGGAAAAGGTTTCTTGCACAACTAGACCCCGAGGGGAACCTGTGTACCAAATTTGAAAAAGATCCATGCAGTAGTTCCTGAGAAATCGCGGTAAACAAGGTTTCATGGGGAAATCCAAGATGGCTGCCTGGTGGCCATATTTGATTTTCGAATCGGACCAGAAAAGGTTTCTTGCACAACTAGACCCCAAGGGGAACCTGTGTACCAAATTCGAAAAAGATCCATGTAGTAGTTCCTGAGAAATCGCGGTAACAAGATTTCATGGGGAAATCCAAGATGGCTGCCTGGTGGCCATATTGGATTTTCGAATCAGACCAGAAAGGGTTTCTTGCACAACTAGATCCCGAGGGGAACCTGTGTTCCAAATTTGAAAAAGATCCATGCAGCAGTTCCTGAGAAATCACGGTAACAAGGTTTCATGGAGAAATCCAAGATGGCTGCCTGGTGGCCATATTGGATTTCCGAATCGGACCAGAAAAGTTTTCTTGCACAACTAGACCCCAAGGGGAACCTGTGTACCAAATTTGAAAAAGATCCATGCAGTAGTTCCTGAGAAATCGCGGTAACAAGAATTGTTTACGGACGGACGGACGACTGACGGATGACGGACGGACGACGGACCACGGACGAAAAGTGATTTGAACAGCCCACCATCTGGTGATGGTGGGCTAAAAACGTACATAATGGCTAAGCTAACCTTATATATCTTGGCTTGGGCAGTTTTGTGTTTAATTTCTATCTACAGACTAAAGATGGCCCAGCCACCAACTATCGTTCAGTGGAATTGCAGAGGAGTTTGGCCAAATTTAAATGAACTCCAATTATTAACTCAAGATTATGAACCATAAGCTTTTTGTCTCAACGATACCTTTCTGAAGAAGGCAGATAAAGATAAATTTAAATTTCGCCAATACACATCTTATCATTCCTACGCTTTAGACGAAAATGAAAAAGCTAGAGGCGGTTCTTCAATATTAGTTAAAATGGGTGTTTTACACAGTCCTGTTGATTTAGTGACAGATTTACAAGCTGTAGCGGTTCGTATTACCTTGAATTCTGTTTTCACATTATGCTCGGTGTACATACCTTATTCTGGTAGTCTCCGGCTCAATGAACTTAAAGATCTTTACGATCAGCTCCCGAAACCTTGTTTAATGATGGGTGATTTTAACGGTCGTAATATCCTCTGGGATAATGAAGACAATTGTAAAGGTAAAATTCTCGAAAATTTTATATCAAATAATTCTTTGTGTATTTTTAATGATGGTTCTTATACACATTTGTCCTCGGCTCATGGAACCTATTCAGCATTGGATATCTCACTTTGCGACCTTCCTATTCTTGAAGAATTTTCTTGGTCTGTTCATGATGACCTTTGTGGTAGTGATCACTTTCCCACTGTCCTGAAAGCTGTTCATTCAGCTGATGACCCTCATTTCACAAGGTTTAATTTCAAGAAAGCAAACTGGCCCGAGTTTGAAAAGCTTTGTTCACAAAAACTACAATCAGTCTCCTTCGCTGATGTTTCAGATCCTATACAGCTATTCTCAGATATGTTGATAGAAATTGCCAACCAAATCATTCCCACATCTTCAGTAGTTGCACATATCAAGAAACATTGGTTTAACGATGACTGTAAAGAAGCAAGAAAATGTAGGAAGAAGGCTGAACGATATTTCCGCCGACATCCTAATCCTGAAAATTTGAAAGATCTCAGAGTTACAAGAGCTAAAGCTCGTAGAACCATGAATCAGAATAAACGTGATTCTTGGAGAAGTTATGTTTCTAAGATAAATACTCATACTCCTATAACAAAAGTTTGGAATATGATCCAAAGAATAAAAGGTAAAAGCTCCAAGTCCAGCGTTCATCATCTCAACGATGGAAATCAGGTGATTACTGACAGAGTAGAAATTGCAAATAAATTAAGAGAAACAATTGCCAAAAACTCTTCATCAGAAAATTATGTACCTAAATTTCAAAGTTTCCAAAAAAGAGAAGAGAAAAATGAAATTAAATTCACCTCCGGTAACCATGAAGGCTATAACGCTTCGTTTACTATTGAAGAACTTCTTGCTTCTCTCACGAAAGCTCATGATT
>JAVTVY010003753.1:0-37339 GCA_036873755.1 Hanleya hanleyi | reverse complement strand
TACTTTTTAAGTCTTTGGTATGACCAATGTTGGGTTGAGAAAATGCAGCTCGTGATTGAATTAGTACATAAACCATACACAGTTTTCTGGGGAGGTCATGGAGAGTCATTGTAAACTTTAAATATTATCAGTTTATCATCTAGCTAAATAATATATAGCCCTCACGAGTATGAGGGCTATAGGTCGGCCCCAGTCACCTCCAGCGAGGGTTTTAGATAATTTTCTTACGAATCACCCACCTCTGAAACTGCCGAACATCTAATGTCTATCCCCTCCTGCGCACTATTTTAAAATCTTGCGCACTATTGTGAAATAGTGACGCATATATCGCCGTCTGAATTTTCCAGTCGAAAACTTCAACTCTTTACGCGCCATGTTGGTGATGTCACGGTATATGTGTGCTCGGCCGTTTGTAATTGAACATGGCGCATATAAAGTGGAAGTTGTCGACTGGAAAATTCAGACGGCGATATATGCGTCACTATTTCACAATAGCGTGCAAGATTTTAAAATAGTGTGCAGGAGGGGATAGAGATTAGATGTTCGGCAGTTTCAGAGGTGAGTGATTCGTAATAAAATTATCTAAAACCCTCGCTGGAGGTGACTAAATATATTATTTAGCTATTTATCATCATGAAAGTACCAAACCCTATCAAAATTAAATCACCTCCAATTTTGGGTACAAAACTCAATCAGTGGTTCTAATAAATTGATCACACTTTAAAATCATTGAAATAACGAGAAATAATGGATCATATGCATGATTTTGAACCATTTTGTCAATTTCCCGTTCTAAAAAATTTGATCACCCCCAGATTTTGCGGTGGGACATTTCAGTTCCTGTGATTGAATTATTAGAGGGATTACCATATTGTGCCAGATAAAAGTCAATGAGTTGTAATAAATAAGTCTGTTTGTCATCATTTCAGTGACAATTGTTCTGTTATTAATCTATAATTTTTATCGATAAAATATAGCAGTGGAAGAACAGAGAACTATATTCTGAAGTATTGGTGTATGTATGTATGTGTCTCAGACAGTGCTATAGTAAGTGATGCACTTATCTGGATCTACTGAGGATGTCTTATTTTTTGCGGGAATTATCTTTTGCAGTTTTATCTTTACAGCTTATTCACTGGATGTATCTTTCACGAATAGGCAACAGTCCAGTAAGCACAAATGTATAATGCATGATTCTTTATGTCAGCTTCCACTGTAGACATGATTAACCTGTAACTTGGCTGATACAAAACAGTAGGGCACCCTCTGAACTGAAACAAGCTGGTAAAAACAGGAGAGTGAGACACTCAAAACCCCTCGCTTTCCCCTACGTAATTGAGACATATGCTGGGAATATGCAACAAATTATGGTTATATTTACTAACCATCCACAACTGTCCTTTTTAGGCCATATAATTAATTCTGCAGCTAGGTTACATTCACACATATATCATATAATCATAGATTATTACACTCAAAAAGGGGTATACATGTAACTCTGTAATATCAAACATTTATAAACAATGTTTCTGTTTGTAACTAAGTCAAACCTGCTTTAATTAATGCCTTTAATCCCTTATTAATTGCACAATCAAACGTAGAAAACGGAAGTTTAAAAGAAAAAGTTAACTCACCTAGGAGAGAGTTGTCCGCCCCTAGGAGAGCTCTCCATTCAATTTCAGCGTGGCCACTATAAAGGCGACTGTAGCCTTATTCCTATCCTCTTTCTCAAACCGAGACCAGTAGTGAAACAAGGCCGCGGTACGAGGGGACGGAAGGGTGGGCACATTAAATTAAAGCAGGTTTGACTTAGTTACAAACAGAAACATTGTTTATAAATGTTTGATGTTTGCTACCTAAGTCTTATACCTGCTTTAATTAATGCCTTAGTACCAACATACGGAGGTGGGAACCTCGGTCTTGTAGTATATCAAAGTAGGCTAAGTGACCGCTGGAATGACACAGAAACATGGGCATAGCATGAACAATCCATAATCAACAAATGAAACCTTGGTCATCAACATAAAAAGGTTAAACATGTGAATAAGATACTGATGTACTTATCTTTGATTGTTCACAGCCATGTAGCTGTGTTTGTGGTGTGGAAATTATTAGTTTCCCCCCGAGAGAGTACCTCAGCGTACAGATTATTGGTCTACTCGGGAAGCCGTCTATTCCAAGAGAGAACCTCAACCACTCGGGATATACGGTCTACTTGGTAAGGCTTATTTATCTTGGCTGTTCCTAAGACCGGGTGAGGCAGAACTGGTCCGGGCCTAGCGATCGCCAAGTCACACCACTCTCAGTCCACAATCGTCTTCCATCCAACCAGCATTCTAGGGAGTTGAGTGCAGAAGACGGCGCTGAGATCATTGAGAAGGACGTCAGATTCAACCTGAAGGACACAATCAAAAACCGCAGTTAAGGTAAAGATCACACTCACCATGGATACATACATCTTAGGGTGATGATACAGTGTCTGACATCTCTTTAGAGGATCCAAGGTCGTCCATCTGACTTATTTCTTCCTTCAATATGAGATCAATCAATTGTGGACCAATAGTATGAATGAGATGAGATGATACAGCAATTTGCAGATTTGCTGTGATGATTCAAACTGCCGCCCCCCCCCCCCCTTTTTTTGGAATTTAGTTGACCACGTGCTGGGCCGCTATTAACGGCCCAAACGTGGATATCCCTTCTGACTGGACTGACATATCTCTCAGATAGAAGTTGGTGAACGTGGAGTTCGCCGTCCAGGCACAAGATTGGACAATGTCATGGAGGGACAGATTCTTCCATAATGGCCATGACGTGGCAATGGCGCGAATCTCATGAGAAGAGACAGTCGACAACAGAGGGGGAGCGTCTATGGCCAATTGATAAGACCATTTAATGGTTTTCTTCAACCACGCGGCGATGGTATTTTTGGTAATGTCACGCAAAGCCGACGGCCGAAGAGACAGAAATAACAGGCGCCGAGAGCCGCGAGCGGAGTCGGTACGAGTAAGATAGTGGCGAATAGCCCGGACTGGGCATAACAGGAGGTCGTCTTCGAGCCCATGCACAAAGTCTGACAACGCCGGAATGGAGTACGATCGTTGAGCGCACGGACCTGAACGCACAGACTCATTTTTGGCAATAAATTCAGGAATGGGCCGAAAAGAAATGCGAGACCAATCCGCCGTCCAGGTCATAGAAGATCTTTCAAGAGCATGAAGTTCAGATACTCTAGACGCTAAAGCAAACGCCGCCAAAAAGGCGGTCTTATAAGGCACAGCTTTTATAGAGGCGGATTCCAAAGGTTCAAAGGGCGGACGAATCAGAGCACACAGAACCACACCAATATCCCATTTCGGTAACAGTTGGCGCGTACGGCGAGACTGTAACGCGAAGGCGCGAATGAGCGCAGAGATATTATCGTTTAGACTAATGTCTACACCCGAAGTAAGGCGCAACACCCTAGCCAGAGCAGATCGATACCCTTCAATGGTGCTGATTTGAAACTTCTTATCACGATGAAGATGAAGGAGAAAGTCAGCTACTAAGGGAACAGAGGCAGAGTCGGGATCGGCATCATGCCCTCGGCACCAGGAGGCGAAATAGGCCCATTTCGCCTGATAGAGCTGCGATGTGGAAGATCGATTGGCTGAAACCATCGTTCGTGCAACCTCTGCTGAAAATCCCTGGACTGCGAGTGCATTCTGGATAGTCTGCAAACGTGTAGGTTGAGCCACCGAGGGTTGTGATGAAATATCCCGTGCGGTTGACGTAACAGGCCGGGCCACACTGGCAAACGACGTGGCGGGGCGGTGAGAAGCGGGAGCAATACCGGAAACCACTGTCGCCGAGGCCACCACGGGACTACGAGTAGAATGATGCAGTCGTGACGGGTAATCTTCTGAAGTACTTCCAGAATTAGGGCGATCGGCGGGTATGCATAAGCCAGGAAGTTGTCCAAATTGATTGACAGGGCGTCGATGTCGAAGGCTTGAGGATCCCGAATCGGACTGACAAACAGGGTCAATTGGGCGTTGTTTCTCGTAGCAAACAGATCGATCAGCGGCGACTCCCAGATGATGGAGATCTGCTGGAACACCTCCGGATGAAGTTGCCACTCAGTCTGAAGAACGGTGTCCGGACGCGATAAGCTGTCCGCTAAGACATTGAGCCGGCCCGGAACATGGCGGGCGTGTAGATGAATGTGATGAAAACGAGTCCACTCGTAGAGATCCCACACAAGGCGAAACATTGGAAGCGAGCGTGTTGTTCCCAACTTGTTGATGTGAGCAATCACTGTGGAATTGTCCGTCGCAATGAGAAGAGACGAGTACATGAGACGATGACTCCAATGTTGCACCGCCAGAATGACTGCCTTCATCTCCAGAAGGTTGATGTGAAGACTGGCATCCAATGTTGACCATCTGCCGGATACTACTAATTCGTCCAGATGGGCACCCCAACCGGTCTCGGACGCATCGGTGTACAGATGATGACTCGGAGCCGGAAAACGGAATGGAACGCCCTGCATGACGTTGAGCCGGGATTGCCACCAGATCAGATATGGATGAAGAGACGTCAATACCGGCACCGCTGGATTGATGGAAGGTGTCTGTAGGTAAGGATACAGATGATACTGTAGTGGACGCACCTGTAGTCGGCCGTAATGAGTTAGGTCCTGAGTGGAAGTGAGCAAACCTACCAAACTTTGCCACTGCTGACGTGTCCGTGACGTTGATGACAAAAACTTTCGGATTAACAGCTGAATTTTGTCCCAACGATCTTCCGGAGGATATACCAGTTGATGATGAGTATCGAACACTGCGCCGATGTAACGGCGAACTTGAGCCGGGACCAACTCTGACTTGAGAGGATGAGGAATGAATCCTAGATGACGTAAGACCAGAAGTATGAACTGGACTTGCATGTTGAGACGGGACTCGTCCGCTGCCCATAGGAGGATGTCGTCTATATAAACCTCTATCTGAATACCCCGCAGGTGTAGAAAAGCCATGACCGGTGAGGTAATGCGGGTAAACAGCCAAGGGGCTATGTTGACCCCGAATGGGAGAACCTGCCATTCGAAACGGCGTTCGTTGACAACGAAGCGGAGATAACGGTGATGACGAGGATGAATTGGAACATGAAGATACGCGTCCTGCAGATCGACTGAGGCCAGCCAATCCCGAAGATGTACACGGGCCCGAATCGATGAAACAGTCGGCATCTTGAAATGAGGGGGGGGGGGGCGAGATGAAACTTGTTTAACACTTTTAGATCGATCACCATCCGCATCTGGGGCGAGTCTTTCTTGGGAACCAGAAACACGTGGCTGTAAAACCCAAAACTGTCCTCTGTCGCCGGTAACTCTCTGACCGCTCCCTTCTCGATGAGCGTGTTGACTGAAGACAGAAGAGTCTGCACGTGACTCGCGGAGACTGGTAGGCGGGATGGGCGTGGCCAAACGATAAGTTTGGGAAGGGAACGAAAAGTGAACAGGAAGCCGCGCTCCAAAACTCTCAAAATCCAGGTGTCGTCGGTGATGAGGCGCCAATTGTCTATGAAGTATTGAAGGCGGCCGCCTACAACATGATGATTGAACGACCGGAAAGCAGGAGTCTGCAAAACTTCGGCTTGATCTGATCCGGGAACTCGATAGTCATTTACTGGAACGACCACCCCTCTTGGTTGATTTACCACGAAAGGAACGGCGACCTCGGCGTGGAGGTTTGTCAATACCCCGAAACCTCCCCCGAGCGCCGCCATCTTGTTGGGTGGAAGAGGAGTTACGACCCCGCTTCGGGCGACGATCCGACGAACCACCCCGAGCAACAGCCCCAATCAAGCGCGCAGTACGTTCCTCGCGGATGACAGGTACAACGGACTCAATAGAATTGTTGAAAATGGCGCTGGAAGCTAATGGTTGATGAAGCAGAAAATCCTTAACCATAAAGGAGACGTCCGGCTTGACAGCCTTAAGTAAGGCGTTGCGTTGCGCTTGGAGAAGCGAAACGTATGAATAAGAAGTGGCCTCAATAACTTGATGATTAGCCTGCACTAGGGTTTCAATGAAACCCCGCAAATAAGCAACACGACCCGCAGACAAAGAAGTCGATCCATCGTCCCGGCGTAACTCCGGGTCCAAGGCAATCCGTGAAGTAGCCAACAAAAACCAATCAGTGACTGAGGAAGCACGTTGGATTGCCAATAACATCTCTTGGATATTCTCCACAAATTTGGTATTGAATTCAAGTGGAGTCGACTTAACTGATTTAGAAACCTGAGATAAATCTCGATCATGCTTGGGTGGTTTGTCAGGTAACACGTTATCATGGAGACGATGGGAAACTCCGAAACAAGGCTTCTTAAATTTATTGTCATCTTGT
This sequence comes from Hanleya hanleyi, assembly GCA_036873755.1. Lineage (NCBI taxonomy): Eukaryota > Metazoa > Mollusca > Polyplacophora > Lepidopleurida > Hanleyidae > Hanleya > Hanleya hanleyi. Next base: position 30,953 of record JAVTVY010003753.1, on the reverse strand, counting down.
AATTGACGATCAAATTTGTCTAAATGATCTGCCCATGCTGGTGACGGAGCACATGTACGAGGAACATCCGGCTTGGGAGTAGCTAATGCAGAATCCGCAGCTGTCCGGCACTTATCACTAGAAGAACCAACCTTCGAAGGGACGGGCATATCCGGAACCAACGCTAAAAGCGCCTGCATACTAAGCAAATGATCCATCTTCGACGTATCTTTGACACTAACCCGAGAGGAAGAAGAATCATCCGACTCACTCGACGAAACCGGAGACTGAGAACAAGACGATAAATCATGATCCACCAAATGATCAAGGACAGGGGCTCGTTGATAATGAACATGGTAATCTTGATCAGAGGGAGCCGAAACCCTAGGGAAACGGTGAGAAGGATCAGGAGAATGAACTGTCGACGTACGAGAACGGCGTACCGGAGAACGGGAGCGCCGTAAATTAGTACCAAAATGAACCGGTGGACGAGAACTACGGATCGGAGAACGAGATCGTCGAACCGGGGCAATAGAATCACGAACAGGTGAAAACAAACGATGAGGTGGTGAACCCGAGCGTTGTGTACGAGAACGTGAATGGTAATGTGAACCTGAGTGTCGTGTAGCAGTATGTGAACGACGATGTGAAGAATCAACAATTGCGGGGATTGATGTTCGTAAGCCCGCAACCTGAACACTTAATGGTAGAACCGAACAGGCTTCCATAGATTTTTCAGCATTAGGAAAACTATGTCTAGTCTTAACCCGTAAAGGAGAAATTGACACTCTACGTCGTTTCTTTGATTTCTTCCTACTAACAGGTACATGTGGAGAACCGATAGGTAAAGGAGAAATAACCTGGGGTGAAGATTCCTTTTGTTCGACGGGAACAATAGACTGGCCAGGCTTGACCGACCTGGCCTTTGTTGAGCGTAACAAAGGAACTGGATTTGGATCGACCCTAGACAATGAAACTCCGGACCGGGTCAAGCTGTCTAGCAACCTGGAATTAACATCGTGTAGGACGGTACCGCTTGGAGGTATACAAACTGACACGGGAGACTGAGGGTCTTGACCAGCCCGGTCAAGATCCTCATTACACTTCATATCATTAACTAAAGAAATCTCTAAGACCCGTCTGTCGATCTCCGACAAAGACGAGTCATCACAAGCATGTAACAGAAAAGCCCGACGGGCCTGGGCATAATTCTTCCAGGCCGCCGGATTCCATAATACACATTCCGCGCACGTGGACGCCCGGTAACATAAATCTTTACAAGACAAACAAGCCGTATGAGCGTCTAAAGGGGATAAATTTTCCCCGCACGTACGACAAGGAATACCAGTCGGAACTTCAGACATAATAATACAGTAAGTAAGTTCCGAATGAATAACAAAAACAAGACTTGATAAAGGATATTACACCAGCGAGACAACAACAACCAATGTTGTAAGATTGCCTCTGAATACTTCCCTAGATGTGCACTGCTCGAGCAAACAAGAGAAAGAGGATGAGAATAAGGCTACAGTCGCCTTTATAGTGGCCACGCTGGAATTGAGTGAAGAGCTCTCCTAGGGGCGGACAACTCTCTCCTAGGGGAGTTAACTTTTTCTTTTAAACTTCCGTTTTCTACGTTTGATTGTGCAATTAATAAGGGATTAAAGGCATTAATTAAAGCAGGTTTAAGACTTAGGTAGCAAACATAAGGGCTGTGACGATAAATTTTGTTGTAGGCTTCTAGAATACAACTAGATCAATAAGTTTCCAGAATGTAGTAACTGTCCCAAACACAATTCTGCAGATATAACTGGTTACATTCAAGGATATATCACAAATGAAATGAAATTGATGTGGATCAGACAGGTCTGAGTGAAAGTGACATGGCTCAGACAGGTGACTGAAAGATACGCAGATCAAATGAGAGTGAAAGAAAGCGGTGTAGCTGAGATAGGGTTGAATAAGAGTGAGGTGGCTGTGAACTTACCCCTGAGCTGCCCCACCAATATTGAAGCCGACTAAACACCGTAGAATGAGGAGCCAGTAAAAGGTAGGACTGAATGTAGTAAGAAATCCATAGTATCCAATACCTGCACTGACTAGCAACACAATCTGAAAACAAACAAACATATTATCATACTACAGTTAGGTAATCAGTTATTCTTATGTAAGCTTTTATAGCTTAATTACGGAGGATTATCGTGAATACCCCAAATTTCTCCATGAAAGTTACAGCTGAATGATGTATGTACAAATCAAATGATGTATGTACAGATCTGTACCGTAAACATGCTATACAAATGGTACTTGTAGTTGTAGCGGGTGGTTGGGTGGGCAAGGGTTCCTGTTGCTTCAATGTATTTTGCTGAGAAGCAACAGGAACTTGATAATTTGATGTCTAGCACTGTAATATCACTTGTCTTTATTGCACCATGTCTGTGTCTTGTGTGCTGTCCTCAGTGTTTTATAGGGTGGATGGAGGGTGTCTGGTTCCATGCTGCTTCAAAGATTTCTTCTTTGAAGTAGCAGGAACACAACTGGCTGGGTGGTGCTTAGTTGGTTCATCGTGATACAGCTGAAATATTGTTGAAAGCGACATTAAATTCTATTCACTCACTCACTACTTGTAATTTTATTTCATATCATCAGATTCATAAGTAGTGTCAGCACCCAGGGGGGAAAGGGGGGGGGGGGATATCACACTAACAAATAACATTGGTACATTAACATCAGGAGGTATGATACCTCTAGAACATTGATCTGAAAGAATATAAGCTAATGGGTTATTCAAATATCAGGACTTGTCTCCATTCACACCATATTGATTCAGGAGACCTACATGTATAACCATGGGGCACAATAACATAATACACCAGAAATAATCCATCAAACTAGAAATATGTCATTTGATTATCTAGTGCAACCCCCCCCCCCCAACTGGAACCGTCCCATGATGGCATATGTCACATGTCAGTGTGATGTAATCAATAGGAGCTGAGGATGATGCCATGGAAAAAAGCACATAGATACAGGCATACTTCTAGTCTGATAGACTTCTGATAATACATACAGGAAATAGTATTAGAAGGGAAACTTCATGGATTTATTTAGGGGAAAAAACAGTTCTCTCACCGATCTTCTGCCATATTTGTCTGCCAGAGAACCATAAACTGGGGCACCAAGGTACATACCCACAAACACCACCTGATATTAGAAAGGTGGATCAAAGTCATGGATGCAAGTTAAAATAGTATACAACGCACATATACTGAACAACATATTTCAAATTATAGGACTCAATTACCACTTCCGTCTATTGGATGCGAGTCACCCATAATAAACTCGGCATGTAGATCATATTGGTCATGATAAATTGTTTTCTAACTTAAATAAACTAGTACACAAATGCAGACTATTTCATGGGTTTTTCATGACAATGGATAAAACAAATTTCATCTTCAAATTTAGAGGTTTGAATGTATGATCCATAGTAAAACTGAACTTGACATTTTTGTCACGTTAATTGTTTTCCAATTTACATAACATAATAACTTAATACTATAACGAGTAAGTTTCAAACAAAGAATCACTCCTATAAAAATTCACAGAAATTTACTTTTTTTGACGTAATATTAAATGAGGATCTACATTTTATAAATGATTTTCCGCCCATATTCATAATAAACATATGAAAGGTTTATATTACCGGCCTACACTATAGCAAATATACCCCCCACCGGCCCACGCTAGCGGCCGACATGTCAATCACCGACCTACACCGGCCTACACCATAGCATCAGGGCCACCCACCGGCCTACAACGGCCCACGTTCACACAGTTACAAATCATACCGGCCTACACCGGCCTACGGTATTTCTCCACTATATAAAGCGGCCGAATGGCCATTTACACACAACCTCTGATGAGATCACATCGATCGAAACCGGTCAGGTTTTTTCAGACAGAAGTCAACTCCAGCCTTTGCCGAGTACTGATTTTCTTCACTCCATACCATATGAAAGGTTTGGAGTCCTTATTGCATACCGTGGTTACAAGGGCAACTTGGTATTCTTCGAGGAGCCACTCGCATCTCACCGCAGGCGACAGCACGGCCAATAACATCATCTCTAGGGCATCTGTGACCTTATCAAGACAGGATAGCAACAGAACAGTTACCATGGGTATATATGAGAAGATAAATCACAGAATAACATTAACACATACATGTAGATTGTATCAGCTTGTGAAATTATGATTCATAGATGTGGTAGCTTGTTGTGCAAACTCCTTGATCAATATATATCTGCCATTACACAGGTACAGGGAATGACCTAAGTGGCTGGCTTATTCTGTTCAACAAGCTTTACATGTATATACGAAGCTGTTCTTCTGAAAACTTCTCGGCTCTGGAGTATAAGGCTTGACTAATTTACGACAGTCATGTCTATAGCCAATCATGTTTGGTGCTACAGATCCACAGAGGCTTGAAATGGGTTGTAATCGGTTGTATGGTGAATTTTATGAGTTGTAAAGTACACATTTAGGGAGATGTGCCCCTGACAGTCGGTCCACAAAATACATTTTACAGTTTTTTTCTGCAATTACTGAACATGAGGGCGAGACTCACAAAACCCCTCGGCTTCCCCCAAGCAGTTGAGGAATATGCCGAGAATGTGCAACATATCATGGCTATACTAATCATCCAGAAATAAAAAATTTACATGTAATTTTTACATTTTTAAACTAAAACTTACCTTACTGACATATGCGTTCGTGTGCAAACACGGATTAACAAGTGAAGAAATTAAAACAATAGCACAGTTCATTTCCCGCCTAATCACCCACGCCAGCACTCAATCACAATAGATCTCCACTTCTTACGCCTAGATGTAAAGATCCCAAGCGGGGAGGTCGGGTGGGACCATTACTCTGTCAGTAAGGTAAGTTTTAGTTTAAAAATGTAAAAATTACATGTAAATTTTTTATATTTTTTACACAGTAAAACTGACCTTACTGACATATGCGAGAATCCCATAGCAGGACGGAGGGAAGTCAAAGTGACAGCGACTAATGGCGTGAGGATTAGACGGATGTCAGCATGAGACTTCATGCTGCCCATAAAACTTAAATAAGAATGGACTTCCATAAAGACTCAATAGTGACAGGGTCATATAACGGTATCGTAAACACTGTCCCTATAGTAAGCCCAGTCCTCCCAGGCTAATCGGTGCTGACCTAATGGAAGTTATATACACGTCCCCCCCCCCTTTTTTTTGAAAGAAAAGTTTTTATGAGGAAACGTGTTCTTACCATTAAAAACCGATAAAAACACACAGGCCTCTAGTGTCTGTGTGCCGACCCGACCCCGGTGATCTGTTGCGCTGTCACCAGTGGTCCCAAGGAATACAGGTCGTCCTTGATGAGTGTCATATCCCTCAAGTAGTATGATGCGAAGGTTGTGTGGGATCTCCAGTAACAGGCCCTCATAATGTCGGTTACAGACCTGTTGGTCCATAGAGGCCAGGACGCCCCAAGCGCCCTGATCTCATGTACAGAGACTTGACACAACGCAGCCCGCATCGATGACACTCCATCAGCCCTCACAATTAAGAAAATTCTCCACGGCAAAAAAATTGCTGAGGAGAAATCAATTTGCCACGGCAAAAAAGGGCTTCACCACAGCATTTTTTTTTTTGCAGTAGATCTAGTTTTCACTACGATAATTAAATGATTTGCCCAGGATGTTTGCTGAAATTCACAGATTTTCTACTACAATTTGATGCATTCATTTTTGTCCTATCAGAAGTTCATAAAATACAGATAAACTTCTGGTCATATGTACTGACCATTGAGCAAAAATTAACAAGTTTTTTGTTTGGGGTAACATAACCTTGCTACAAACCATGCGTTGGTAGGTCGATTTTTAGTTTTATTATTTTAATTTTAGTTTTCAATTGAACTTTTTCATGATCACATACCTGGTGACAATATTGCTTCATGGGAGTAGAGACAAGAGATGTGCGAAACAGAGAAAATATTACCATTTGTGTGGATTTGAGTTTTCCTGGTTAACAGATTTAACTTCAATATAAGATAGTTTCAGGAATACCCTATATTTCTTAGATGAATTAAAAAAAAGTTAAAATAAAAAAAAACTAAAGTTATAGGTTGGGGCCTGTGGGGTTAATCAAACAAACAATATTTAAGTTTTGCCTTGGCTTCTTTGCAAACAAGAATGAATAAAAACTCTGATTTTCCTAACTCCTTCTGGTAAAGTTTCTGTATTCCGCCTCCAGAATCCAACGACAGCTTAATATTATTGCCGCTTCTTGGTGTGCCGCGGACTTGCCCATATAGTCGGCCGGAGGCATTCCAATTTTTTTTACCTCGGGTTCCAGCTATCCAAGCCACGTGGTCTTAACGGACCGGTCGTAACATGTTGGCCGATCTTGTACGCCTCAAAAAGTAAAGAAAATTTCAAGCACAGTTTCCACCATCGTCCGTCAGTTCGGGGTGAATGCACGACAACCTCAAATTTTACATTTCACCATTTCGTCAGCATCGTCATGCTCTCGTATGATGGCAAAGCAAAACAAATTGTCACTGTCAAAACTTTTAAATACCGCTGTGCAGGAGAATGGTAATTGTAGGGGCTTACGTGGAGTACGGTAACCCCAAATGTCGAGCAAATTATATTCCGGGTAATGTATGAAAACATGGAGTATATAAGATATTTAGTGCCAGCTGTAATTAATTAATTTAAGATTACTACTCAGTTCACTATTTTAGGTTGCCGTGCCATTCATAATACAATAATACATAATCCTAACTGTACGTGAATTCCCCTTCATCGTAACCCTCACCATTCCCTAGAGCACTCTCCTCATATGCGGTCGCCTGTGCTATTGCGACAACGACGGAACGCCAGCGGAGAAATGACCTGCATGCTGGAGAGTGACAGACATCCAATTGAAGATCTGTGCTTTCCAGATCGGGAATGATCGGCTGTCTATCAGTTCTTGGAAAAGTGCATTTTGCCGACCGATGTCTCCAAATAATGCAATCAAACAACCACAGCACCAGTAGCTGTCTCGTTTATTAAAACCAAATTTATTAGCAAGAAAAGCCAGTTCAAGGAGACGTATTTTACCATCGACCGTATGTTGTTTACTGACAACAACAACAACATCACTTTACGACCCTCGGCAAAAAAACTGCCGTCGCGAAGTGATTTTACCCCAGCATTTACCACGGCAAATGCCGTTTGCCATGGCTAATTGCGAGGGCTGCTCCATCGTAGGCTAACCTAATAGTTTTGGAGAGCCAAGAAGAGATAGTATTCTTTGATATCTCTTGTTGGCTCCGGGGACAAAATGGTATAAATAATCGCCTTCGCCCAGCACGTAGTACTTTAGTGCGACTAATATATACAGTAAGGGCACGAACCGGACACATAAGATTGTCCGATTCTAGACCAGAGAAAAGGAAATCAGCTAAAGCTGGAACCCTAAAATCTCTAGAAGAACTGTCGTAGAGAGATTGGTTCTTGGCAACAAATTCAGGAATGGTAGTAAGGACAACATAAGTCCATCGAGAATCATGCCTAATTTCCCTAGCATCCAGAGCGTGTAGTTCTGGCACGCGAGCCGCTGAAGCCAAGGCTAACAAAAACAATGTTTTGTAAGATAGAAATTTCAGATCGGCCGTAGTTATAGGTTCGAACGGATGTTCTGATAAACTCCGTAGAACTAATGCTAAATCCCATTTAGGAAGTTTTGATACAGAAACAAGTCTATCTATCCTAAAAGATCTAACCAGAGAAGTTAAATTACATGTAGGATCAGAAGCAGGATTAACGCCCGTAGAGAGGTTAATAATCCTAGATAAAGCTGATCTGTAACCATCCACTGTTGATGGGGCAAGACCCCTGTCCTGAAACAGATATAACAAGAAATCTGCTATCTGCTGAACAGAGGCAGAACGGGCATCAATGTTTCTTCCAGAACATCACTCATGGAAGACCCTCCACTTTCCTTGATAGCAAGCGGATGTGGAGGATCGAGTTGAAGCGACCATTCTTCGCGAAGCTTCCCTAGAAAACCCAACCTCAGAGAGCTGATCCCTGAGCACTTGCAGACATGCAGATGGAATGCCTGAGGTTTGTGGTGGAAAATTGCTGACTTCGGTTGATGAAGTAGTTTTTCCCAAAGAGGTAGACGTCTTGGAACGTCTACCAGTAATTCCAGAAGGTCGGGAAACCACGGACGGGCTGGCCACCAAGGGACAATTAGATAAACGCCGCACGGATGCGCGCGTATCTTTAGCAGAACTAGTGGCAGGATTGACGGGGGAAGATAAGCATAGGCTATTAGACCCGACCAATCCTGCGACAGTGCATCGACTCCCACTGCTTGGGGGTCCAGTAGAGGTGACATATACAGTGGGAGTTGATGATTCAGGTAAGTAGCAAACAGATCTATCTGTGGTTGTTCCCAAATCTGAAAAATTTGACGCAGAATGTCTGTGTGAAGCTGCCACTCCGTCGGTATAATCTGATGTTTTCTCGACAGTGCGTTGGCTAGAACATTCAGATGTGCTGGTATGTGTCTGGCACGAAGTTCGATATCGTTCTGCCAGCACAGGTGGTACAGAATCTTGGTCTGCTTCAGAAGCTTGGTTGACCGAGTTCCCCCCATCTTGTTGATGTAGGCTAGAACAGTTGTGTTGTCCGTAGCTACCAGAACCGACTGACCTTTGAGGTTGTGTATCAATGTGAGTATTGCCCGATTGACGGCCATGAACTCCAGAACATTGATATGGAATAACCTCTCCTGCGGAGTCCAAAAGCCTGATATCGACTTGGATCCGAGGTGTGCCCCCCAGCCTTGCATCGAAGCATCCGTGAACAGCTGATGAGTAGCTTGAAACGGAAGTAGTGTTACACCAGGCATCACGTTGAGAGGGTCTAGCCACCATGATAGGTGATGTCTGACTTCCTCTGTGACAGGAATTTTGGGATTCCTGTGCCTGTGTGGCCAATGATGATTTAAATAAATCATTAGTGGCCGTAACTGTAATCGGCCTCGTGGAGTGACATCCTGAGTGGATGTCAATTGGCCGATTACTGATGTAAACTGGATGGCAGTACGGCAAGAATGTCTGATGAGCAAAGGTATGTCGTGACATATCTTGCGCCAGCGAACTTCCGGTGGCTGAGCAATGACCAATTTGGTGTCGTACGCCACGCCTAGGAAGTTTCGCTGTTGTGACGGCGTTATCTCCGATTTTTCCTCTTGAGGGAGATAACCCAGTAGTTCGAGGATATGCCATATAAATGTTGTATCGCAACGGAGTTGTTGTCTGCACAGATTCCTGATAATGGAATCATCTAGGTAAAAATGGTATTTCATCCTTCGACTGTGCAGATATGCCGCCACTGGCTGAAATACCCTGGTAAAAACCCAAGGGGAACTGGCTAGACCGAAGGGCAGGACCTGGAATTGGAAACGGCGAGCGCCGACCATAAATCTCAGGTACTTTCGGTAACTTGGATGAATCGGGATGTGCAAGTAAGTGTCCCGAAGATCCAGGGAAGTTAACCATTCCCCTTGAACCAGAGCGGTCTTGATGGACCGGAAGGACTCCATCCGAAAGTGAGGGGGTTTCATCAGGAAGTCCTTGTTCAGCCTGCGCAGATTTATAATCATGCGCATTTCCGGTGTATCCTTCTTCGGCACAAGAAAACCGGTGAATAGAACCCGGGGGACCGGTCGTTGACCGGAAGTTCTATTACAGCATGCTTCTGGATAAGTTTGTCCACAGAGGCCTGTGTTACCAGAAGATTGGAGCAGCAGTAAGGGGTGGATCCATTGAAAATTCTAGGGGATAACCGTATCGAAGAGTACGGACTACCCACGGATCCATCCCTAATGTTTGCCAATTCCGCCAAAATCCTTGAAGTCGTCCCCCGACCGGGAGATTGTCGGCGGGACCCGAATTCGTGGTCCCGCCATGTCATGAGATTGACAAGGCCCGAATCGTCACCGGCCCTGCTGCTTTTTGCCACGACCTTTCCCTTTCCCTTTATAGTTGGGATTGGTCTGACCTTGCTGTTGTGGCATGCGACCCGCCGCCTGTGACTTCCCTTTTGGACCGGAAGCGGAAGTAGTCGGTCTAGGTTGCTTGGCTGGGGGACCGGAAGTTTCGGTAGAAACACGTTTCCCCGCTCTAGGGGGAGGATTAGGCTTAGCCTTCTCCACCGTATCTCTTAGAGACGGGATAATTCCATTAAACAACAGCGAAGATGCTGGCGATTGCTCCTTCAATATACGAATGACTATATCTGGAGCGTAGTAGACCACAGATGGTAGGTAAGCCTGCCGTCTCAAATGGACAACCATCGCAGCATTGAACGCGGATAAAGCCATTAGCTTTAGCAGCCACGTTCTGAAGATCCGCCAGTAATTGTAACTCAGGGCTACTACTGGTTGCTAACTGTGAACGCGACAACCTGCTCAGCACAGTGGAAATGGCAGTTAAAAACCAGTCCATGTGTGAGGCTATGGCTACCCCCTGTCGCGCAACTTCTTCAATAATAGAAGATTGCCTATCAGTTAGCGGGATTGTGACCTTGGATGGGACCTTATTGCCTTTACATATGTCGGCAAGATCAGGTTTCGGTTCCGCGGCCTTGAAGTCATATGCCGAATCATGGACACCGTACGCTCTAGACGTAGGTTTCTCCACAGGAAGTGGAGCCGAAGCGGAAGCCGGTCTAAAAAGTGCACGTTTTCCCGTTCTTGTAAAACGTTCCTGCATTGTTTTAGGTTGAGCTAAAACCGTCTCAAGAACGGAACACAATCCATGTATGGCATCTGACGCAGGAAGTGACGACGTCTGCTTGATAATTGTCGACGGAGCCTCTGCCATAGTATGGAGGCGAGAGGCTGTCGGCAGTGGGGGTCGTGACATATTAGGGTACAACTCATAGAGAGCTTCAAGTACCTCTGAATAGGAACGTCTCTCCGGATCATGATCACTGTCATTATCCTCAGTGGAAGGACGTTGCGCGACCCCCTGACGTCTCATCGATGGGTTGGTAGACAAATCAATCGGGTCAGACGATGCTACCGGAAGCTGCGCCGGAACCGGAGATGGAACCTGAACAGTACCGGAAGCGGAAGTCAAAAGTTGCCGGAACTGATCTAGCTCAGCTGCCTGTTGTTCCATCCTTTGCAGGATAACAGCAGACAGAAAACCATCATGAACCGGAACTCCCGTATTGATTTGTGGACTATTGGAGACCCGCCTACAAGGGGATGCAATAGGTCTACCCCATTGCATTTCCGGACGAACCGGAAGTCTCCACCCACCGGAATTTGTCACAACGGGCCTCCTTATAGTGGGACCGGAAGGACGAAAAGTCCTAACCGGAAACCCAGAGGTAACCCGCAGGTAACCGGAAATGGCTGACAGGAAGTGGATAATGAGCCTTATGTGGGTTTATGACACCCGACTCAGAACCATTCTCAGTCATAACTCGTTGTGACTGGAACAATGCCATTGTGTTTCTATTAACGCCCTGGGACGCTAAGTGTGAAACTGGCATTGTTCCCGCAGAACAATAACCTCGACCCCCGGCGCTTGTCAACCCTAAGGTATTCAATTGCGGGAGGCTTAATCCTACCCGGCCTTGTGTGATAACGCCCGTATCTGGGGTATTACGCAAGGTCGTGGAGTTAACTCCTGGTAGGACCATGGATACATTGTCTCTATATCCAACAGAGGTTCTGCCTGCTGTGCTGAAATCAACAATTTCTGGTGCTAAACCAGAATTTGTTGCAGCACTACTTACCAAGCCTAAAGCTGCCCCTGGAGCAACAGGGAGTTTAGAAGTTGGTCCCCGACTGACAAACAACACCTGGGAATTATACGATATCGGGATATTCAAATTGGGAGTCCCATTAGCGATATCATTCCCAACAGCACATACGGGCGTACATACGACGTCACCACTCCTTACGTATGGAGCAATAGTGGTCCTCATTTCGAATTGCGTCTCGGTTTCCATGGGGGACACACTCCCGGGTAGATCTAGTTCCACTGTGACCTCGGCTGATTCTCCCGTACCTTCGTCTAGAACGAAACCCAATACTTTTACCTGTTTCTTCTTTTTACCTGTGGATAAATCAGAAACATTAGTACTTGTGCTTGGCGAAGTACCTTCATCTAATAAAGAACGTAAAGGGCCCATCCAAGGACTGCCAATCGATGCAGGCTTCTTTGCCGTCTCATTTACGATAAAATGAGAGGGCAGAGTCATAATACTAGCCTCTGACACTAAACCAGGGGGAAGGGAACCTGCACGAGACCCGGTCATAAAACCTTCAAATAAGTCATCGGGCCATTCTTGACACTCCTGGCATCTATGGGTACAATCACAAGCAATATTGCCTCGACACACAAGACAAACTGAATGTAAGTCGGTCGTTGATTTAGACTTCCCACAGACGGTACAGAACATAGAGGCCATTATTTTTATCGTAGATATATTCAAGAATACTTCCCAACTTGATCTTTTCGTTGCTTTGTAGACTTGTAGATGATGTTATCACTCGTTGTAAACGTAAAATCCTTCCGTAACACGCTGGAGCTTTACACACGATCTTTACAGTAGCTAGCTAAGTAAAGAAGCGAAGATCTATTGTGATTGAGTGCTGGCGTGTGTGATTAGGCGGGAAATGAACTGTGCTATTGTTTTAATTTCTTCACTTGTTAATCCGTGTTTGCACACGAACGCATATGTCAGTAAGGTCAGTTTTACTGTGTAAAAAATTTGTCCTTTTCAGAGAATACATGTATCATAAATTCTGCAGATATAACAGCCACATTCAAGAATATATATCACAAAATCATGTCCAGATCAATACACAAAAAATAGCTGTTTTGAGCACAGTTCTTCAGATATAACTGGTTACATTCAAGCACATCCAATATTATTACACCCTAAAAGGGGCATAACTCAATAAAAAAATCGACCATAGAGGTCCATGTCCCCCGCTAGCAGCACCAGTTATGGTGGATTACATCCACCATAACTGGCGCTGCTGCTGCGGGGGCCATGGACCTCTATGGTCGATTTTATTTGGTCGATGAAATCTCATATCATTGATGAAGAGTATGATTTGAAAATGGAGATATCGCTGATGAGCTTAACATAATCTAATACTGCGGATGGCACCCAGATTGGATTATGCACATCCATAAAACATAATACCAACTGTCCTCTCACCAATGTCCATGCACTCCCCAGGCTTGAAGTAGATTGGTTGAATCGTTCTAGAGTTATTGTCCAGACAAGATCTAAATGCTGAAAATCTAAGATGACTGATGGTGGCCATCTTGGAAATACACAGGTAACTGTAAAGCAATGATAACTGTCCTCTCACCGATGTGAAGCCAAACTGCAAGTTTGAAGTCGATCAGTTGAATTATTCTAGATTTGTTGTCCAGACAAGATGCAACTGCTTAAAATGCAACATAATCCAATATCGCTGGTAGTTGGCAGCCAAATTGGATTATGCTCGTTCATGAAACACAATCCTAACCGGGATCTCATCAAGGTCAAGGGACTTCCCAAGTTTGAAGTAGATCAGTTGAATCGTATCCCAGCTATTGTCCGGACAAGATCAAACTGCTTAAAATCCAATGAAATCCAGTATGGCTGATGGTGGCCATATTGGATTAAGCATGTCCTTGAAAAACCATCCTAATCCTCCTCTCAACAATGCCAAGGCACTCCCCAGGTATGAAGTAGATCGGTTGAATCGTTCTCGAGTTATTGTCCGGACAAGATCCAACTGCTTATAATCCAATATGGCTGACAGCGGCCATATTAGATTACGCACATTGCTGAAAAACAATCCCAACCGTCCTCTCACCATGTCAAGGCACACCCCAAGTTTAAAGTTGATCGGTTAAATCGTTCACGAGTTATTGTCCGGGCAAGAAAATCTAAGATCCAACTGCTTATAATCCAATATGGCTGACGGCGGCCATATTGGATTATGCACATTGCTGAAAAACAATCCCAACCGTCCTCTCACCGATGTCAAGGCACTCCCCAAGTTTGAAGTAGATCAGTTGAATCGTACTCCAGTTATTGTCCGGACAAGATCAAACTGCTTAAAATCCAATGAAATCCAGTATGGCTGATGGTGGCCATATTGGATTAAGCACGTCCTTGAAAAACAATCCTAATCCTCCTCTCAACAATGTTAAGGCACTCCCCACATACCCATATTGGATTATGCACATTGGTGAAAAACAATCCCAACCGTCCTCTCACCGATGTCAAGGCACTCCCCAAGTTTGAAGTAGATCAGTTGAATCGTACTCCAGTTATTGTCCGGACAAGATCAAACTGCTTAAAATCCAATGAAATCCAGTATGGCTGATGGTGGCCATATTGGATTAAGCACGTCCTTGAAAAACAATCCTAATCCTCCTCTCAACAATGTTAAGGCACTCCCCACATATGAAGTAGATCAGTTGAATCGTTCTTGAGTTATTGTCCGGACAGGATCCAACTGCTTATAATGCAATATGGCTGACGGCGGCCATATTAGATTACGCACATTGCTGAAAAACAATCCCAACCGTCCTCTCACCAATGTCAAGGCACACCCCCAGTTTGAAGTTGATCGGTTAAATCATTCACGAGTTATTGTCCGCACAAGAAAATCTGTGATCCAACTGCTTATAATGCAATATGGCTGACGGCGGCCATATTAGATTACGCACATTGCTGAAAAACAATCCCAACCGTCCTCTCATCAATGTCAAGGCACACCCCAAGTTTGAAGTTGATCGGTTAAATCGTTCACGAGTTATTGTCCGGACAAGAAAATCTAAGATCCAACTGCCTATAATCCAAAATGGCTGACGGCGGCCATATTGGATTATGCACATTGCTGAAAAACAATCCCAACCGTCCTCTCGCCAATGTCAAGGCACACCCCAAGTTTGAAGTTGATCGGTTAAATCGTTCACGAGTTATTGTCCGGACAAGAAAATCTTACGGAATTACGGAATTTCGGAATTACGGAATTACGGACACCGGTGTTTCTAATATCCCCCCCTACTAAGTAGCGGGGGACAATAAGGGCCAAGACGATAAGGGCCAAGACGATGATTTTTTGTACCCCGCTACTTAGTAGGGGGGGGGGACTTAGAAACACCGGTGTCCGTAATTCCGTAATTCCGTGATTCCGTAATTCCGTGATTCCGTAAGATTTTCTTGTCCGGACAATAACTCGTGAATGATTCAACCGATCAACTTCAAACTTGGGGTGTGCCTTGACATCGGCGAGAGGACAGTTGGGATTGTTTTTCAGCAATGTGCGTAATCCAATATGGCCGCCGTCAGCCATTTTGGATTATAAGCAGTTCGATCTTAGATTTTCTTGTCCGGACAATAACTCGTGAACGATTTAACCGATCAACTTCAAACTTGGAGTGTGCCTTGACATTGGTGAGAGGGCGGTTGGGATTGTTTTTCAGCAATGTGCGTAATCAAATATGGCCGCCGTCAGACATTTTGGATTATAAGCAGTTGGATCTTAGATTTTGTTGTCCGGACAATAACTCGTGAACAATTTAACCGATCAACTTCAAACTTGGGTATGCCTTGACATTGGTGAGAGGACGGTTGGGATTGTTTTTCAGCAATGTGCGTAATCTAATATGGCCGCCGTCAGCCATATTGGATTATAAGCAATTGGATCTTAGATTTTCTTGTCCGGACAATAACTCGTGAACGATTTAACCGATCAACTTCAAACTTGGGGTGTGCCTTGACATTGGTGAGAGGGCGGTTGGGATTGTTTTTCAGCAATGTGCGTAATCAAATATGGCCGCCGTCAGCCATTTTGGATTATATGCAGTTGGATCTTAGATTTTGTTGTCCGGACAATAACTCGTGAACGATTTAACCGATCAACTTCAAACTTGGGGTGTGCCTTGACATTGGTGAGAGGGCGGTTGGGATTGTTTTTCAGCAATGTGCGTAATCTAATATGGCCGCCGTCAGCCATATTGGATTATAAGCAATTGGATCTTAGATTTTCTTGTCCGGACAATAACTTGTGAACGATTTAACCGATCAACTTCAAACTTTGGATGTGCCTTGACATTGGTGAGAGGACGGTTGGGATTGTTTTTCAGCAATGTGCGTAATCTAATATGGCCGCCGTCAGCCATATTGGATTACAAGCAGTTGGATCTCATCCGGACAATAACTCGAGAACGATTCAACCGATCTACTTCATATGTGGGGAGTGCCTTGACATTGTTGAGAGGAGGATTAGGATTGTTTTTCAAGGACGTGCTTGATCCAATATGGCCACCATCAGACATACTGGATTTCATTGGATTTTAAGCAGTTTGATCTTGTCCGGACAATAACTGGAGTACGATTCAACTGATCTACTTCAAACTTGGGGAGTGCCATGACATCGGTGAGAGGACGGTTGGGATTTTTTTTCAGCAATGTGCATAATCCAATATGGCCGCCGTCAGCCATATTGGATTATAAGCAGTTGGATCTTAGATTTTCTTTTCCGGACAATAACTCGTGAACGATTTAATCGATCAACTTCAAATTTGGGGTGTGCCTTGACATTGGTGAGAGGACGGTTGGGATTGTTTTTCAGCAATGTGCGTAATCTAATATGGCCGCCGTCAGCCATATTGGATTATAAGCAGTTGGATCTGGTCTGGACAATAACTCGAGAACGATTCAACCGATCTACTTCATACCTGGGGAGTGCCTTGACATTGTTGAGAGGATTAGGATTGTTTTTCAAGGACGTGCTTAATCCAATATGGCCACCATCGGCCATACTGGATTTCATTGGATTTTAAGCAGTTTGATCTTGTCCCGACAATAGCTGGAGTACGATTCAACTGATCTACTTCAAACTTGGGGAGTCCGGGTCAGTCCCTTGACCTTAGTGAGAGGACAGTCATGTATTGTTTTATGAATGTGCATAATCCAATATGGGTGCCATCCGCTGTATTAGATTATGTTAAGCTCATCAGCGATATCTCCATTTTCAAATCTGACTCTTATCAATGATATGAGATATCATCGACAAAAAAAAATCGACCATAGAGGTCCATGGCCCCCGCAGCAGCAGCGCCAGTTATGGTGGATGTAATCCACCATAACTGGTGCTGCTAGCGGGGGACATGGACCTCTATGGTCGATTTTTTTGGTATGCTTTAAGAATACAAGCAGATAAGTAAGTTTCCAAAATTTAGCAGCTGTACCGAACACAGATCTGCAGATAGAACTTTTACATTCAACTAGAGATCACAAAATAGAGATTATTACATCTGAAAGGGGCATAAACCATAAAATATGGGCCGAGACAACTAATTTTTTTGTAGGCATCTAGACTACAACTGAATAAAAAAAGTTTCCTCATAATTTGGTAGTTGTAACAAACACAGTCAATTATATATAACTGGTTACATTCAAGCATATATCACAAAATCAGAGAGAACTGCACCCGAAAAGAGGCATAACTCTGTAAAATCAGGGCCAGGCGAATAATTTTTTGTTGACTTCTGGAATACAACATTATAAATAAGTTTCCATAATATAGTAGCTATATCGAACACAGTTCTGCAGATATAGTCAAGGCTGGAAATAGGTACCTGCCAAATTTCAAAAAACCCCTGCAGATCATGATGAACTACTCCAGCTTGAATCTCCATTTACAAAGGTAAAAAGGTCATGGTGCAGAACATTTAACAAAATAGGGGTGACAAGTAGTTATGACAGGTGCTTATTTCCAGGCTTGATAGTTGATTACATTTAAACATATAGGACAGAAATAGAAATTAATATATCTGTAAAGGGGCATAACTCTGTAAAATATGGGCCGAGGGAAGCCACTTTCAATAGGCATCTGACTTAGCCTTAGATAAATAAGTGTTCAAAATTTGGTGATTGTGTCTTAAGCGGTTTTGCCTAAAATGCGGTAACGGACGGACATATGAACATACGGATGGACGTACATGATGACAATACCCCCGAGGCCAAAATGGCCGAGGGATAAAAAATAGATTTGATTCCTGTGAATTATTTATGTATGACATGTCAAGAGACTGGCTCTTAAGGATGTCCGCTGGTGGTTTTTGGCTTTGGCAGCCATTTTGTCTGTTTTTCCTTTTGGATTATCTCCCTTCCCTATGTTAAGAGATAGGAATTTGCTTTAAAAGCCTTCTAGCCGTGAATTTTGCACGCCAACATTCATCAAATTTGATAAATTTTGATAGACATTGTGATTATCAACAAAAAGTTTGGATATAAGAAAAAGTTAAATACTATTTATATGATTTTTTCATGAATATGCTTCAAAACTAGGGCTATTCCCTATGATTTCTGTGTTATCAAATTGACTATGGGTCAGTCCATTTAACATTGCCTACAGCTAAAAAATGCACACCAACCTATATTTTTAATTTGTTTTTTTCTCATATTACACAATTATGAATGCAACAACACACATTATTCAAAAAGTTAATTACTTTGATTTACCACCAGCGGACATCCTTAGCTGATGGACAAAAAAAATAAAATTTAAAAATTGACCATAGAGGTCACATCCCCCGCCAGCAGCACCAGTTATGGTGGATGCATCAGACTAGTAATTGGAAATAACATATAGTTTATTAACTCTTTGCCCCATGTTGACACCATTTGACGCCCTGTTCTAAACCATACAGGCTTTTCTAGGCTGCCCCATAGACCTTTTTGGTGATCACCTGTAAATAGACAGGTACAAATCTATTGAAGGGCTGGGGTCAAACGTTTATTAATTTTTTTTATTACTTTTACAGTGACCAATAATTTAGCATGTTTAATATTTTCGGAAATAAAATATTATTTAATGAGGTTAATTAATTAGTCAAATGGTGTCATCATGGACTAGGAAGGGGCGTCAAATGGCATCACCATGGGGCAATGGTAGTAAGCCTCCATGGGGCAAAGAGTTAAACCCTGAACCAGAAGTGGATCTACAGGTGGATGTAGCTCTTACTGTGAGTAGTCCCAGATTGAAGTACAGGAGCAGCTGAAATCGACCAAATCCGATTTTTTCCACGGCATCTTCCACAGTATAAGTCTGTTCCTGTCTACTCTCTCCCTGCCCCTCCCCCAGATCCTCCAGGGCCACACCCCCATCATGGAGAGGCTCTAGATCATCCCCTGTAAACATCATCAACAACACTATATAACATGTACACTAGACAATTTGAGGGTGTCATTAATGTTGCCCATACATAACCAGTTACTAATGTCATTCTTCATCGGACTAGATATGTATATATCACCCATCAGATATGGTGGTAATGAAAAAGAAAATGGATCGATGATGACAATACCCAAACCATTTTTAGCTGTACCAGTTGTCAATCTAATTAAAATTAAATCCCATCTGCTCCCCCATTTGGATATGTCGCTTGCAGGATTTAACCGGCTTGCAGTAACGCGAGTGTCAAGCATTCCCGAGCGCTCTTCATAGTGCTTTGAAGGGAACATAATGGTAGGTGCTTTCTGGTTGGCTCAGCCGAATCACACGCCACGCTTTCGGGGAATCTTCTTCTGTTGCTGCCCTCCTGCCAGGTTGGCAGCAAACATGTAATGCGGGGTAGAATTATGGACTAGTCCTTGGCCTAAACCTCGAGTTAAAGCACAGACCATGACCCGACCCCTCTCCCTGACTGCAAGTAAAGTAGTTAAAATGCAGCCGTCATGTCACAAGACTATTAAATATTCATGAGCTGGGCGCTCGAACAGCAAATCCAATTGAAATCAATAAGATCCTACATAGCGACATATACGATTGGGGAGCATTGATGGGATATTAATTTACGAAGATTGGACCAGATGTGTGCCTGGTTTCAGTTCTGTAGTTCTGTTGAGCCTAGGCCATATCATAGTGAATATGGTGGAAAAAAACAACTGTTAAAAAAGAAAAATTAGACCTGGTGACTCAGAAAAAATGGGTTAATCGCACTGATTTTTACCAGGTTCATGCCATGGCCATTTGCCTTGGATGCCCTACCTAATGGCCCTGATGCCCGTTACTAATTTGCAAGTAATTTTATTCCAGCCAGGCCTTAATAATGAGATAGAGATAGATAGATAAACTTTATTTACTGAGGGTAAAACATTGTGACTATGGCTAATCTTCCCCATGACCCTCTGGGGTTAATAACTATATTAAGAATCCATCTATATTTTAAAATATCAAATACAGCTCTGAAATATACATATACATGAGTAACAGATAAAACTATAAATATACAATGCCCTTAATTCCACCAAATTGACTTTGTCCTCAAATTTCCCAAATCGAAGGCCTGCTATTATGTGGCCATATGCATGTATAAGTTTGTTGTTCCAAGACAGCGATCCTCGATATTTATTGTTAAGAAGAAAACACAGATTCATGGACATATAAGATGTTGACAACACCCCAATGTCAACATTGAATGGGGGGGGGGGGGGAACAGAAGGGTTTCATCTAAAGCTGAATTGATTTCAACAAATCTTGACCGACTTTGCGACTACATTTTACATTCTATATTTTCAATAACTTTGCTGAGGGATGGTAGAACAGAGATATCTGTCTGCTGTCCTGTGATTTTGGACAACAGAATTTAACATACAGCTTCACATAAAGATCGAGCCCTTTAGGGTGGCACATCATTTGATATTGCACATCATTTGAAATGACAATACATTTGTTACAAAATATTATTTCTATATCAGTGACATTGAGGTTGAATTGAAAGAGGAACTATATTATAAAATTTGAAATATAGATTCAATTTTTTTTTTCTTTTTTTTTCGAAAATAAGCTTATATACATCTCATTTCGTATACCAGATGTGTACTTGTACATGTACAGTTTAGCTTATCTATTTACATGATTTATGTACTATAACTATACTCATAAATCTATGCTAGATGTCATGATCATACATCAGTAATATCATCTCTTATTTCATCCAGCAGGTCTATAGAAAACTGAATAGCAAACTGATACAGATATTGATATTTGTCTGTTACATCGTTCAGTCCACAGGGTAGATGAGAATCTTATGTAATATACAGAGGACCATAACATGGCTCAGCATGTAAACAGGTTTCATTCCACTCAACTTTAATTCAATCAAATTCCATAACTTTCAGGGTTTTCAAGGACTTTCCTCAGCATAGGTATGGTAAAATAGTCTCAAAATGGCAGTCACATCACTGGCCATGGATGAAATTTTGTTATTTTTTGTCCAAATCTGTCAGATAGATTTCTATTCTCCTCAACCTATTAATGACTTGATGGTTTGGGTTTTGCAGTAGACAA
The DNA here is from genome assembly GCA_036873755.1 of Hanleya hanleyi. Classification (NCBI taxonomy): domain Eukaryota; kingdom Metazoa; phylum Mollusca; class Polyplacophora; order Lepidopleurida; family Hanleyidae; genus Hanleya; species Hanleya hanleyi. The sequence goes on along the minus strand of JAVTVY010003753.1, from coordinate 9,537 downwards.
GCATTTACTAGGACCTCCATCAATGACAATTTTCCAAAGTGAATGGCACTTTCCTCCCATGTTTGAGGACAGATGATTCTGTCATGTACATGTAGATGAAAGCAGATCCCAGTGCACATCTACAAGATACATGGTATCTCGTGGCTGAGTTTCAGAATTATTGAACCAAAAGTAACTGATCTATGGTCTGGAAAGTTGTTTTCACTGTCAGATGGATGAACAGACTAACTGATAGAGGGGAATATGGACTAGAGAGGTAAGACCTCGTCAAACCTCATCGAATAACCCCCTTTATACAGTGACCCAATTGATTTCCCATAATAAATTAGCTTTATTAAAAGGTCACCTGTCTAATGCGACCAGCGACCGCCTGTCTCCAAAATAGACATTATTCTCCATTAAAATGTCTATGTGGATTGATAATTTCACAAAATGATGGAAGTAAAATGGTGAGCATTGGTTCATTGGTTAGCTCGAGGAAATTTGAAATATAACCTGAATTGCAAACCTATAGCTCTACGAAAAGAGCCAATCATTGTGCCCACAATTAACTATTGACAGGTGTGATGTTATGTCCAATGGCTTAATGTTTTATTGTATTTAGCTGTCCATTGGCCGAGTTTTTGCCATGTATAAGAGGGTGAATGGGATTTAATATCGCTTTCAAACAAAATTTTAATATCACGACGGTGCCTACATATGCCAGGACATGAGAGTGTCCACAGTTCATATGACCCTGGACACTGATCTGGGTAGGAGAGGGTGGCTTTAATCAACATTTGTATCAGCCGTCAAAAGTTAAGTAATTGCACACTGCTAGATCTATTAATGTTACAGTATTTTCGTTATTTTGGAATAATTTTAGAATGGCACAAATTCTAGTGCTGAAAATTTGGTCGAGTCCCGTGCAGGATTCGAACGAGCGACCCCAGAGTCAGGCACCTAATCGCCAGCACTGTATGCCTTTTTTGTGGGAGGCCCGTTGGCTGAGTGGTTTAGATCGCCAACATACCGTGCTGGCGATTAGGTGCCCCGACTCTGGGGTCGCTGGTTCGAATCCTGCACGGGACTCGGCCAAATTTTCAGCAATAGAATTTGTGCTATTCTAAGATAGTGTTATCCCAAAATAAAGAAAATACTGTTATACGATCGCTTTCTAAATGATAAAAAATATATCTATTAATGTGTTGATGATGAGTGCACCGGTGGTAACAATCAAATGCCAGGCTTACCGTAGCTGAGTTGTGTAGAAGTGTGAACGACAAGAAGTTAAAAACCACTGGAAATCGGCAAAGCCAGGTGACCCCGCTGTTGAGAATTTATCCCAAGACTGCTCCAGTATAGAAACAACAAAAAGACTTGGATGATGTCCTATTTATTTGAAGACTGGCTGTCAGATTTCAACAGGAAATTGAAACGATCCTAATGTTCTGCAAAGGCAACCAATATGCATAAATCGACATGTAGACCAGGCAGACCAGATACACAGATCACCGGAAGTGATATTTGAGGTGGTAAAACAGAGGGGTGATCGATTTATTACAATAAGGTAAAGTGGCGAATTCCCAACAGTGTGACGATTAATCTTACAGGAGAGTGAACCAGCAAGGGTTCCGTTTCCAACACCGCAATTGCTTCAAAATTGGAATTCTATTCACGCAGGCGATTTATTGATAAAAAACATTCCCCAGGTCCAGTTTGTGATGTTTGTAAAATAAACTAAACAATTTTAGAACACTGGAACTCTTTATCGGTAAACAGAGTAAAAATTTGTTTTCACCGCAAGCCAGTGCACCATGCCGTTAGTGGCAAGTCAAGAACTTTCTTTTACTCATTCATCTAACATATGCCCTAAGGATCCGGATCTTGTTGATCTGCACTGAATGTCCGTCGGTTTAAATATACCTGGGAATTTCCTGAAATGGTCTCAAAGCAGACATGGAATGCAAATGTCTGATCAATGCTTGCCGGTGCACACCAAATCTTCATTTTAATTTTAGCTCTGTGGCGATTAGTTTTGACACCATTGACAACAACAAGAACACTTCGGAAATTGAGATTTTGCAAAAATGTTTATGATTTACCTTTTAAATGATATACTTTTTAGGGTTTTTTACGATCAGTTTTCAATTTTTTAGATATTCATGACACCATTACGGTAGTAGAACTCAACCATGAATCCTTGGACAACTCGTGCGCGTGATAACATTTTATTACAAATAGGATCTACTAAAAATAGGAGGTTCCGATCGTAGTTTTCTCAAATACGAAGCTGCGCATCTGAAAACTCCTCGGCTCTGGGCGCCAGCCATTCATAATGTCTTCAATTTGAACCAAGATGTCAGGAACAAAAATCGACCATAGAGGTCCATGTCCCCCGCTAGCAGCACCAGTTATGGTGGATTACATCCACCATAACTGGCGCTGCTGCTGCGGGGGCCATGGACCTCTATGGTCGATTTTGTTTGGTCGATGATATCTCATATCATTGATGAAGAGTATGATTTGAAAATGGAGATATCGCTGATGAGCTTAACATAATCTACCCATATTGGATAATGCACATCCATAAAACATAATACCGACTGTCCTCTCACCAATGTCCATGCACTCCTCAAGTTTGAAGTAGATTGGTTGAATCATTCTAGAGTTATTGTCCAGACAAGATCTAAATCCTGAAAATCTAAGATGACTGATGGTGGCCACCTTGGATTACACAGGTAACTGAAAAGCAATGACAAATGTCCTCTCACCGATGTCAAGCCAAACTGCAAGTTTGAAGTCGATCAGTTGAATTATTCTAGAGTTGTTAACTGTCCAGACAAGATGCAACTGCTTAAAATGCAACATAATCCAATATCGCTGGTAGATGGCAGCCAAATTGGATTATGCTTGTTCATGAAACACAATCCTAACCGGGATCTCACCAAGGTCAAGGGATCCCCAAGTTTGAAGTAGATCAGTTGAATCGTACTCCAGCTATTGTCCGGACAAGATCAAACTGCTTAAAATCCAATGAAATCCAGTATGGCTGATGGTGGCCATATTGGATTAAGTATGTCCTTGAAAAACAATCCTAATCCTCCTCTCAGCAATGTCAAGGCACTCCCCAGGTATGAACTAGATCAGTTGAATCGTTCTCGAGTTATTGTCCGGACAAGAGCCAACAGCTTATAATCCAATATGGCTGACGGCGGCAATATTGGATTATGTACATTGCTGAAAAACAATCCCAACCGTCCTCTCACCAATGTCAAGGCACTCCCCAAGTTTGAAGTAGATCAGTTGAATCGTACTCCAGTTATTGTCCGGACAAGATCAAACTGCTTAAAATCCAATGAAATCCATTATGGCTGATGGTGGCCATATTGGATTAAGCACATCCTTGAAAAACAATCCTAATCCTCCTCTCAACAATGTCAAGGCACTCCCCACATATGAAGTAGATCGGTTGAATCGTTCTCGAGTTATTGTCCGGACAAGATCCAACTGCTTATAATCCAATATGGCTGACGGCGGCCATATTAGATTACGCACATTGCTGAAAAACAGTCCCAACCGTCCTCTCACCAATGTCAAGGCACACCCGAAGTTTGAAGTTGATCGGTTAATTCACAAGTTATACCCGTAGCTCAAATCTCCGCATTCACACGGAGCTACACGGAATTTACACGGAACAACACGGAACTGCAAAATTTCTGTGTAAGCTGAATATATCCACACGGAGCTTTCTCCGTGTTGACACGGAAGGACACGGAGTTTGTGGACTTTGATTATTTTTGACATGGATTGGACTTAGATTATTTTTCAATAATAGGATATACATTTATACAGGTCCAGGCCGTATTGGACATAGCAATGTAAGATAATGTACTACATATAAGAGAGCACAATTTCAATGGCATCAAATACAGCATTCCCCAATACAGCCAAATGCACTACATGTAAATGACATAACAAACAAATGAAAGTTCAATCAAGTTCTGTTTTAATTCAACTCTCAAAAATAGACATATTATACAAGTCAAAATCTTATGAACAAAAGTTATCTTATAGTTTCTCAAGCAGAACCTCACCAAACTAACATGAACCGTAATCAGTACTTATCATTTTCACTACGTATCCAAGGCTCAAAATATATGTTCGTTTCTCACTATTGTTATACTTTTGTTCTCATTAGTTCATTAATACTTTAAGGATTATCCTTTGAAAAAATATTACCTTACCTTTCTTTGGAGTAAAAAAAAAAAAATAACTCAGTGATTTATTTTTTTGTTTATTTATTTATTTTTGGAAAGGCAAACTCTAAATAAATCAAATTAATAAAATTATTACACCAGACCTCTGTCACATGGCTTTTGCAAAAGAAACAAAGTCCTTAAGTTAAACTGGAATAAGTTAAAGGAAACAAAACTATCCACAGTTTCTAACATGATGGGACGGATATAATTCGGCATGTTGTTGTTGTATTCAACATTTGGATTTCCATTCAAAGTCGCGGGAGTTTTAGAGTCTTGTGAAATCAGCAGCAGTTTTAAACATTGATGTAGCCCAAGTATTCAAATATTTCTTTCTTCTGAGTCTTTGCTTTCGCAGTGATACTTTTTAGACAACATAGACTTGATCAGTTTATTTACAGAGTTCACGCAAATATGAATCCACGAACTGAACCCTAGCAAAGGCCAGATGTATTGCCGATTTGCAAAAAATTCGGAATCGAAACTCCAAAAATCCGGAAGCGGACTCCAAAATTAGAAGTATCGTGACAAGTTTAATTAAGACTAATTACTGTCCTTACAAACGACAAGAATTATTTTATTCTTCAGACAGTTCAGTATTCTAAGTGAGAATTGGTAGTATTCTCATGAAAGAAAAATAATTGATCCACAGGTCCGATTTTAGGTTGAAGTCCGAGTTTTTATACATACACTTCTCGAGCCGTTTATTTTTGGCGCGTAGCATTGAGAGGTTGGGGGAAGTCGCGGGAAGAGAGAGAGAGAGAGCAGACGCTAATTCAAAACAACTAAAATGATATTCTTATCATTGAACAACAACATGATTCGTCGGTCGGTACATCCAAAACAGACACAATAACAACAGACTCTACCATCCGCCTGAGTGATGATACTGAATGAATTTCCCCTGCAAGAATAGCGCCAAATTTCGCTGTTTCAAAAGTTGTTGGCGGGTGTTCGTTGTACTTCTGTTCAGTTCTGGTTCAACCAGTATGTCGTAAATGGATGCTTTTAATTATACACTTGGTAGTCTGACAAACGTTTGGGCAACACTCTTACTGCCATTTGATGATGACGTGTGAATCATGTGTCCGAATACCCTACCCCAAAGGCCGCTGATGTGCGTCCGACGACATTCGACAACAACAACACATCTGGTAAGATTGTTCACTGTGATGTTCCGTGGTTGTCTTTCATGTTACTCATTGAAGTTCAAAAAACAACCAAGTTTAATTAAACCTGTGACTGTGTTAAGTTGAAAAATGTAAAACCACCACCTGAACATGCTCGTTCGTTCCTGACATTTCCACAACAAATTCTGCTCAAAAGAGGACACTGTACAACTATGGCATGTGTGGCAACTTCACCAAGAAATTCAGAAAAGCAAAATTGTGATCCTTGATAAACTATTAATTTCAATAATTGTTTAATATCCAAAAGATTCATTTGTGTAAAAATTTATATCCGAAATATGAGCAAAAACGTCAAAATATTAATTTTATATTTGATTTTATTTGTTTGCATTTTATTTTCAGGTAGGCCTATATCGGTGTACTGATTGTGGAACTGATATTGGGGAATTTCGGAAGAACAGCATGAAGAGCCACACTGGACACCCCTGCCCAGGTTGGAGTTGTGACACAAGACATACTGTCGATCCATAATTTTCAAAGAAGTAGCACTGTGCTGGAATTTACTGGAAAAAAACACGTTCACAGGGCATGGATCAATCCTTTCAGTGAACCGAGTGTTGACGAAATATTATTGGATGCCTAGATGAAAGATTTTTTTTATAAAATCGTGACATGGTTATGTCACTGAACATGCTAAAGTGTGTTAACTATTCACAATTTAAAGAAATTGATAGTCTTCCCAGATCATGAGAGAGTTTGCTCCTATTATGCATTGGAGTTTCATATATCTAATTAAATATATTGCCAGGGCCAGACAGTGCAATAAATTTTGAAAAGCCCCACACCTCTTAAGTATTTACATACCGTCTCTTGTTTAGGACTCTGGATAACAGGTAGGAAAATATACAATACCATGCTGAGTCGATTATGCCACTCAAGTTTATAATAGTGATATTTCAACCTTTAAAATACCAAATTAAATATAATTCATATCACCTTCAGAGGCTTCTTGTCTTGTTCTTCATATTCAAAACCTAACAAATTAACCTGTGTTTGTGATTATATGTGAGCTATCTGAGGAGCTGTGCCAGTGCATCACCCCAATATCTTCTTTCCATTCGTCCTCGTAAACCAGGCACCCAGGACTCGTGAGAGATGTTATTATACTTGGTTGGGTTACAAACTTAAATATTTGCACATTTTTGTGATTTTCGGATGCATAGGAAAAGATATTGCTGCAATATTGCTGCAACTAGTCACCAGAAGGCTTGTATTTTAATAAGGGCTGTGCAATATGCATAATTCTGTCATTTTTCAGTTTCCGTGTTCCACACGGAGATAACTCCGTGTGACTCCGCATCATTCGGAGTTTTCTCCGTGTCAATATGCATATTTCAGTCATTTCTCAGTTTCCGTGTTCCTCCGCGTTCCTCCGTGTCATGCGGAGTTTTCTACACGTAGATTCCGTGTTGAATCGTCCCAATACTCCGCATGATTCCGCGTGGCCAATGCGGAGCCATGCGGAAATCAACTACACGGAGTTTACGCGGAGTTTACGCGTAGTTACGCGTAGATTCCGTGTGTCACGCGGAGATCTGATCTACGGGTTGTCCGGACAAGAAAATCTAAGATCCAACTGCTTATAATCCAATGACTGACGGCGGCCATATTGGATTATGCACATTGCTGAAAAACAATCCCAACCGTCCTCTCGCCAATGTCAAGGCACACTCCAAGTTTGAAGTTGATCGGTTAAATCGTTCACGAGTTATTGTGCGGACAAGAAAACCTAAGATCCAACTGCTTATAATCCAAAATGGCTGACGGCGGCCATATTGGATTACGCACATTGCTGAAAAACAATTCCAACCGTCCTCTCGCCAATGTCAAGGCACACCCCAAGTTTGAAGTTGATCGGTTAAATCGTTCACGAGTTATTGTCCGGACAAGAAAATCTTACGGAATTACGGAATTTCGGAATTACGGACACCGGTGTTTCTAAGTCCCCCCCCTCCCCCCACTAAGTAGCGGGGGACAACAAGCAGTCAAGTGACAAATATACAGATTATCAAAAAAAATTCAATTAGAAATGGCCCCTAAGGTTCCTGCCAATAAGAGAAACCGGTATTCATTACAGGAGTCTTTTGATGCATCGATGATTCATACCAAATTTTACATCGAGCATTTGAATGGTATCAGAGATACCATTAATGATTTTGCATAAAGATGGCCACCCATCCTTCCCGCCACTCAGAGGAACTGAAATGTGGTTATTCATTCATGCAAGTCTCTTCAATTCATACATCGATGTTGCATACCAAGTTTCGCATAGAACAATCAAATGGTATCAGAGATATACATCATTAGAGATTTTTCACAAATTAAAGATGGCCCCCAAGATTTCTACCCAATCAGAGAAGCCAGATCTGTCATTCATCATAAGTCTCTTGATGCATCGATGATGTACACCAAATTTTGAATCGAGTACTTGAACAGTATGAGATAGAGATCATTAATGATTTCGCATGAGGAACTGATGTGGTTATACATTGCAAGTCTCTTGATGCCTGTACATCGATGCTGTATACCAAGTTTCGTACAGAACACTGAAATGGTATCAGAGATATACATCATTAAAGATGTTATGTTAAAACTCCCGGATGTTACCAATACAGAGCTAGGCGCAACATATAGAGCTGGCTGCTTCATAGCCGCATATTAAGAGGCGCATGCTGAAGGTGTAGCATAGGCTGATACCACATCTCCCTTTTCTTAGGGTTAACATTATACATGGAAAGTACATGTACTTAAAGTCTCTATAATACTTATTTGTTTTATCTTGAACATGTACCCATGTATGAAATTCAATGAATAACACATGTAACATCTGAAATAACTTCGAATAATAAAGTCTGCGTAAATCAAATGAACTGAACGTGTTGTTTACTTTAACGCTAACGAGAACTGTTCCAAATAACGCTTTGTAAGTCAACTCTTAAAAAACCCGGACCACTCTCCCCGTTGTGTATCATTATCTTTAGGGTCTCTTACACAACTATGGGTACCTAACACTTATCAGTCATTAAGTCTCTATGACAGGCTATATCAACACTATAGGTCCATCCTAGTTGGTGGTTTTGAGAGTCTACCTGTGCGAGTTCGGACCTCCCCGTAGATCAGATCTCCGCGTGACACACGGAATCTACGCGTAACTACGCGTAAACTCCGCGTAAACTCCGTGTAGTTGATTTCCGCATGGCTCCGCATTGGCCACGCGGAATCATGCGGAGTATTGGGACGATTCAACACGGAATCTACGTGTAGAAAACTCCGCATGACACGGAGGAACGCGGAGGAACACGGAAACTGAGAAATGACTGAAATATGCATATTGACACGGAGAAAACTCCGAATGATGCGGAGTCACACGGAGTTATCTCCGTGTGGAACACGGAAACTGAAAAATGACAGAATTATGCATATTGCACAGCCCTTATTAAAATACAAGCCTTCTGGTGACTAGTTGCAGCAATATTGCAGCAATATCTTTTCCTATGCATCCGAAAATCACAAAAATGTGCAAATATTTAAGTTTGTAACCCAACCAAGTATAATAACATCTCTCACGAGTCCTGGGTGCCTGGTTTACGAGGACGAATGGAAAGAAGATATTGGGGTGATGCACTGGCACAGCTCCTCAGATAGCTCACATATAATCACAAACACAGGTTAATTTGTTAGGTTTTGAATATGAAGAACAAGACAAGAAGCCTCTGAAGGTGATATGAATTATATTTAATTTGGTATTTTAAAGGTTGAAATATCACTATTATAAACTTGAGTGGCATAATCGACTCAGCATGGTATTGTATATTTTCCTACCTGTTATCCAGAGTCCTAAACAAGAGACGGTATGTAAATACTTAGGAGGTGTGGGGCTTTTCAAAATTTATTGCACTGTCTGGCCCTGGCAATATATTTAATTAGATATATGAAACTCCAATGCATAATAGGAGCAAACGCTCTCATGATCTGGGAAGACTATCAATTTCTTTAAATTGTGAATAGTTAACACACTTTAGCATGTTCAGTGACATAACCATGTCACGATTTTATAAAAAAATCTTTCATCTAGGCATCCAATAATATTTCGTCAACACTCGGTTCAC